>JASAND010017970.1:0-31928 GCA_030248195.1 Trissonchulus latispiculum
AAGTTCATTTTTTCCGGGCAAGTTTGGTATCATTCGAAAGCTCTTGGCCTGGAGATTTCAAAAATGTAAATATTAGCTCTTAATTCCTTCCCGTTAATTAGTTATGCCTAATTAGCACTTTTCCAAATCCGCAAAGTGCCTTTATAGCTCATATTATGGGGGGCTCTCCGAGCTCCCCCATGACTAACTATTTTTTTACTAACTATGTTAGGTACGTAATGTATATACATTCCCATGGCCTACCAAACTCTGGCGTCACCGTAACTGTTTGGCTACTAACCCTGACATGATCTTGCCGCTTGCATGCACCAGCATTGTCATGTCAGATGTAGTACATTGTTGTATGTGGACGCGGCGTAATGGGCTGGGCAGCCGCGGGGTGAGTCACGTGGATGTAATAAAAAATTTATTTGTTTACTAACACCACGTGATTTGCTCGGGATCCCCCCCCCCCAAAAATGCTTGTCTTTGATCAACTGGACAAGTTTAAGTTGTCTCCAACTCCAGCATCTATCATAGGTCGCGGCAGCGACCCCTATAATATGTGTGAAAAGTGGCTGGAGACAGTGTAAAATAAGCTGCGCAGAAGCTGCGCAAAATCCTGCGCAGATCCTGCGCAGATTTCATGCGCAAATTGTAGAGCACATCGAGTTTAGTATGTCTGTGAAGTTTCAGCCCCGTATCACTTACCGTTAAAAAGTTGCGCCCCGGACCGGTTATGGCGGCGATGTTTTTTTTTTTTTTCCGGTTTCTCCTATTTGATGGTTGTATTGTACATAATGTTCGCCGCTTTAACGTGATCTGCAGCGAGGCCAACCTAAAGTGCTATAGGGTCTAGTAGTACCCTCTAAAGAATTTAAGAATCACAACTTTTTTTGCGCCGCAGCTGCGCCACAGCGCCGCAGTGGCGCCGCAAAGTCGGCTCATAGCGAAAAGTGACCATTTTTGTGGTCGTCGCTCAGGTCGAACGTTACGAGCTGGAGCTGATTTCTTTTTATATTCAGAAATTACATATATTGAACTAACTAACGGTCCAGGTTGCGTTTCTCTATCACTTCCCTAGCGACCACAGTGGCCCGTCAAAGATGGCGAAAATTCGAAAATGAAAAATCGAAATTTCTCGCTATCTATTTAACTTTGAACGCTCAAATCTTCCATACAATGGTTTTCTGGCACGGAGAATCGATTCCCGCAGTCAGTTTTACCGTCAGACCCACCCATCTTGCTGTGCTGGTTCCACTTTGCCGTCTGGAGGGTCAAGTCGGAAACCGCTTCCTGGAGGTCCATAGTAGGCTTTACCTGGCCTCTCAAAACTTTGTCTATAGGGGTTTTCTGGTGCGCCCAGCTCATTCCCGGTGTCCTTTTTGCCGTATGACTCATCCATCTTGCTGTGCTGGTTCCACTTTGCCGTCTGGAGGGTCATGTCGGAAACCGCTTCCTGGAGGTCCATAGTAGGCTCTACCTGGCCTCTCAAAACTTTGTCTATAGGGGTTTTCTGGTGTGCCCAGCTCATTCCCGGTATCCGTTTTGCCGTCCGACGTACCTATTTTTGCTGGGCTGGTTCCACTTTGCCGTTTGAAGGGTCAGTCGGGTGGGGGGTCAAGTGGTCGAAAATAAAATTTTTCAAAAGTGGTCAAATTTGGTACCAAATGAAAGCCCTAAGCGAGCTGAGCAACTTTTGTCATAGAACTGCATGCTCAAAGTGGCTGTAGAGTGCTGTGGTGGGGTGGGGTGGGGACTTAGGCGATTTTCGGTCAAAAATGAAAGTTTTCAAAAGTGGTCAAATTTGGTACCAAATGAAAGCCCTAAGCGAGCTGAGCAACTTTTGTCATAGAACTGCATGCTCAAAGTGGCTGTAGAGTGCTGTGGTGGGGTGGGGTGGGGACTTAGGCGATTTTCGGTCAAAAATGAAAGTTTTCAAAAGTGGTCAAATTTGGTACCAAATGAAAGCCCTAAGCGAGCTGAGCAACTTTTGTCATAGAACCGCATGCTCAAAGTGGCTGTAGAGTGCTGTGGTGGGGTGGGGTGGGGACTTGGCGATTTTCGGTCAAAAATGAAAGTTTTCAAAAGTGGTCAAATTTGGTACCAAATGAAAGCCCGCATCGAACTGAGCAACTTTTGTCATAGAAGTGCGTACCTAAAGTGGCTGTAGAGGGCTGTGGTGGGGTAGGGTGGGGACTTAGGCGATTTTGGGTCAAAAATTAAAATTTTCAAAAGTGGTCACATTTGGTACCAAATGAAAGCCCGCATCGAACTGAGCAACTTTTGTCATAGAAGTGCGTACCTAAAGTGGCCGTAGAGGGCTGTGGTGGGGTGAGGTGGGGACTTAGGCGATTTTCGGTCAAAAATTAAAATTTTCAAAAGTGGTCAAATTTCGAGTCAAATGAAGGCCCGCATCGAACTGAACAACTTTCGCCATAGAACCACCCGCCCAAACTTGCTGTGTCGGATTTATATACTTGCTTTCTCAACCGGAATTTAAACGACAGACATAGGCCCAACACACATATTATCCCCTTTTGTGCGGAGCATTTTTGTTACTTGTATATATACATCTCTCCAGAGTTATCTTTCTGTATATATGCATATGCTAGAACGTTACAAAACGTTATGATCGTTTCAATAATATTGTTTGTTGTAGGATTACATTATTTTTTAGTGTTTTCGAAAGTGAATTTCTGGATGTAATTCCAGTGGTCCATGCTTCAATTGGTGGCTGTAGGATTGTTGGGAGGATGTCAGTAGGTAAGTACAGTGACTTCATGTAAAAGTACATACGTATATGAACGATTCTTCACTATATTGTTCGATGGATGGTATATAAACCTACTCCTCCAAAGCTGGCTAGAACGTGTACTTTCGTGACTCTCGCTGCGTGAGGCGTGGCCGTCTGAAAAGCTTGCGTACAAGCGCTGACATTTTTTTCAGGGGTTTGAAAGTAGAGGGGCGAGCCCAAGCAGTGGCGCACATAGAAAATTTTTTCGCGGGGGGCGGACCTCAGAAAAATTTGGGGGGTCTGGGGGGCGAAGCTCCTCAGAAGTTGAAAAATTTTTGAAAATTGGGTTTGAAAAGCAAAAATAAGTGTAAATTAAGCAAAAATTCAGTAAATTTCGCGCTGAGGGCGCGAAAAGTTTTGAAAATTTTAAAAAAGTTGCTATTGAAAGGTTTAAAACGCCGAAATAAGGATAAATTAAGCAAAAATTCAGTAAATTTCACGCTGAGGGCGCGAAAATTTTTGAAATTTTATGTCCGCGCTGCGCGCAGACATTAAATTTTCCTTTACATCTGGTTTCGGGGGGGCGGCCCCCCCCCGCCCCCCTTAAGTGCGCCCCTGAGCCCAAGGTATAAATATACCTAAATTTTAGCGAAAACTCAGCATTTTTGAGGTAAAAACGCAAAAATAGCTGTTTTTAAGATTAAACTTATGAACTTATGAGCCCAAAATTAGCTGAAAATTGAGAAACGTTTTGAAAATTTGACCTCATAAACTTAATTTTACGATACTTTTAAATATTTTAAACTTTTAAACCCAATAAAGTGGGTGGGGGCTTGCCGAAAAGTAGAGGGAGGGCGCAAGTGGGGCTCCGAAAAATGAAGGGGGAACCGAAAAGTGGGTGGGACCCACCCCCCTCCCCCAATAAAAAAATGCCAGCGAGTATATATACCGATCTTTATCGATTTAGGCTATTTTATTCCCTCTTTTAGGGAACCATCACTTCCCCTAGATACTTTTTTCTCCTAGGGCCTTTTCGCGAATGGGTAGAGTAGAGTAGAGTAGAGTTAAAATTAACTCTTTTAACTCTTTTCGCGAATGCACAGAGTTAAATTTTACTCTGCCTGTTTTCAACTCTTTTAACTCTGCAGGGTTAAAAATCACAGAGTTAAAAGAGTTAAAACTGGGAGAGTTAAAATTAACTCTGTGCGTTCGCGAAAAGAGTTAAAGGAGTTAAAATTGGGAGAGTTAAAATTAACTCTGTGCATTCGCGAAAAGAGTTAAAAGGGTTAAAACTGGGCGAACTGAAATTAATTCTCGGCATAGCAGATAAGAGTTTAAATAATTTTCTTTTCGCAATATCCAACTTTTCACAGTTTGAAAATTTCTAAAAAGTACTGCTCAACATTGGAAAATTTTAAATAAAATGACAATAAGAAAAAAGATGATGTCTACTCATTTCTTCAATGAAGCGAAGCATCCGGTATTAGGAAAGTGGACGAATCCCTGTGTGCAACTTGCAGTCTTCAATCGATTTTGCTGAAAAGCTGCACGGATGCAGTTAAACAAACAATTGACCAAAACTTCAAGCATCGAAGGGGCTAACAACAGTTGTAAAAATACAATCCAAGGGGAACCAACCAAACATTTTTCTACGATTTTCCTGAAAAGTTGCGTATACCAGAGGATTGATTCACTCTGGAAACCGAAAAATTTTTTGTCGCCGACTTTGCTGAAAGCATACAGGCAAGAGTGCATAATTGCACTGTATATTAGAAGAAGAGTAAGCCACTAGAGGGCTTCTCTTCTTGGCATTGCGTAACGGTGCTCCGACCACAATACGCGAATGTTCCCCCGTTTGGGGGGGGGGTCGACAAGCATACCCCCTCCCCGTTTGGTGGGGGGTATGCAAAAAGGGGTCCCCGTTTGGTGGGGGGGGGTATGCAAACGGGGTCCCCGCTTGGTGGGGGGGGGGTAGGCAGAAGAGGGTCCCCGTTTGGGGGGGTCGCCAAGTCAGGCTGAGATTGGCTGAATCTGATTTGCTGATGACGACCCCCCCAAACGGGGACCTCTTTGCCTACCCCCCCACCAAACGGGGACCCCTTTTGCATACCCCCCCCACCAAACGGGGACCCTTTTTCAGTTAGTACAAAAACTACCGTACTCCTCTGCTCTACCTCCCACCAAACGGGGAGGGAGTCTCTGCAATCTGATTGGCTGTTGGCTACCCCCCCCCCCACCAATTGGGGACCTCTTTTCTGCTACCCCCCCCCCCCAAACGGAGGGGGGGGTATGCTTTATCGAAGAGAGCTACCCCCCCTCCAAACAGGGGAACATTCGCGTATTGTGGTCGGAGCACCGTTGCGCAATGCCAAGAAGAGGAGCCCTCTAGTGGCTTACTCTTCTTCTTATATATAGTGCAATTATGCACACTTGATACAGGGTTTTTTTTGGCTCGCTGAGCACGAATTTGAAGGCCGTTTTTCGATTCAGCTTTTTGTTAGCTCAGTATAAGCTTACAACTTAGGCTTACATGTTTAACTCATATCGATCTAACGGAATCGATAAACGGACTTCAAATTCGTGGTCAGCGACCCCAGAAAACCCCTGTATGCAACTTTTAAGCAGTGATGTTTCAGCACCTGAAACTGAAACTGAAAATAGTACAGCTCGATGCTTGAAACTGAAACTGAAACTGCAAAAAATCCACGAATGAAACTAAAACTGAAACTGAATCTGAAAATCTGACGAGCAACCGCCTGAATCTGAAACTGAAATTCAGATAAAATGAGACCTGAAACTGAAATTCAGACGAGCAACCGCCTGAAACTGAAAATCCTCAATTAGCAGACCTGAAACTGAAACTGAAAATGAATGGGGCAGCTGAAACATCAGTACTTTTAAGCAAAATCGGCGACAAAAAATTTCGGTTTCCCTTGGTCCCCCGGTTTATCTTCAATAGTCAGAATCTCACATATCAGAATTTCATTAGTTAGAAACTAACTTTTCAAACTTTCATTAGTCAGAATTTAAGTTTTTGAAACAATATAAGTTGAACTTTCATTTGTCAGAATTTCATAAGTCAGAATTTCATTAGTCAGAATTTGATCAGTCAGAATTTCGTTTGTCAGAATTTTGCAAAAAAGCACTATTCTTCCTGGCGCAAAGTGTAACAAGATGGCTGATCTTGGTGATAATTTTATAAAATGATTTCTAGTCTACACAAATATGTGTCTAGGCTCTACCATCAGCAACGAGCAAAACTTTCTTTTCAAAAGGGTTCCCCAACAACTGCGTTGGTTCCGCGTAGACAGGAAATGAAGATAACGTAATAACTGTTGGATTATGTACTCTTGGTATGGCGCAAATCATCAATGTTCTTTTTGGGGCAGTGTTAAGAGCTACAAAAGAGTTGATTTTAGCTCTGCTCTTCTCTAGTCTCCCCTACTTTATCGGGAAAGGCCCTAAGACTGTGCAGCAACGTGCAAAATTTTGAAGAAACTAGAAAAATAAAATTCTGACTTACGAAATTCTGACTAATGAAATTCTGACTTATGAAATTCTGACAAATGATAGTTCAACCTATATTATTTCAGAATTTAAATTCTGACTAATAAAATTCTAACTAACGAAATTCTGACTAATGAAATTCTGACTAATAAGATTCTGACTGATGAAAGTAGACGGGTCGCCCCTGCGAATGGAAAAATGGATTCTTGTGAAATCAAAAAATTTTGTGATATTTGAACTCAGCGTGGTTGAAAACATATCCACACCAAATTTCAGCTCAATTAGTCATGTTTAGAAATTCTGAGTGGTGGGGGCTAATCTGGAAAACACCCTAGACAGAGCCCAACCCGCTGTATATACATATTTTCAGTAAAATAAGTTTCTCTTGGTTCTCCCGAGAACATAATTACCAAATAATACTAAAACAAACAAATGCAGCAAAATAAAATTGAAAATTATGTATTAAAATTCAGCAGATTTCAAATTTGACTAGAAATGGTTGCCCTTAAATTCACAGTTGGGATAACAATTGATCATGTACTGGCATTCTTGAGCATTACCAGTTCCAGCAAAATTCGCGTAACAATTGTCTAGATGTCCTTCCATAAAGTCTAAAGGTTCAAATTTTTTAAAGTTTACAGTAATTTCCATGGCAAAATTGGCGCTTTAACCTATTTTTGAGAGAAAATTGAGCTTGCGGTTAGTTGTAGCGTCCCGTTGATTCGGCTTTCCATGTTGCAGCTCTCATACACACTTCTTCAAATTTGCATTCATAAAGTGGAGTTAAATAACTTGCAAAAATAATTTAGAGCTTATTTATAATTATAATTAATTATTTTAATTTAATTATAGTCAGAGGGGGGAAAAACAACGATTTTCGAAATAAGGTTATTACTCGCTACAGACTGTAGCTAGCAAGACGCTTTATATACCAGCATGTAGGGCTTGGCCTGTACTTTCTATACCACCAGTAAAATCAGCATTCGGTTGTACTTCTAGTAGGCTAGCCTCATATAGACCATCTTTTTTTCCCCCACAAGTGGGGGAAAAAAGATGGGGGTGGGAAAAAAGATGGCACCAAATTTCGTTCCTTCACCACCATAGCAGCAGATAAATGGCATTTAAAGGCATAAAACGCAATATCTACTTCTAACAACTCGTTGCCGGCAGCCAGGCTTAGTATTATCCATCGTAAATGCCAAACTTAGTAATGAGCTACATTGCTAGGAAATTAAGATTTTTGGTCTACAAAATCTTATTTTTTCCGGTAATTTATAATTTAATCGCCTTTTGTGTTAACTTGCAATGATAAAATACACCATTTTGCAATATTAACCCGCAAGAAATTGAGTGTTTTATTTATGATGGGTGGCAAAATCGCACAAAAGTGTTCAGGGGTCATCCATTTCGGGTGGAGTCTTTTGCATATCCACACTTGTGAAACTCTCTGGAATGTCCACAGTTCATAATATCAGAAAAATATTGTTTATGGACCCTAATTTTCTTGTTATCTGCATGATTTACCCCCCTGGGAATATTTGCCAGCATTCCTCCACAGGGGCAGGTCATATGGCTCTTTTCGGCAGCGGAAGGTCAATTGGGGGGTATAACAGTTCAAATGAGTAAACAATTAGTCGTTATTTTTGCTTAAATCAAAAAAACGAAACTGCCGGCAAAAAAGCACACCGTTGGTTTTTTCCCCCCTCTGGTGCAAAAAGTGTGGGGGAAAAAAAAGATGGTCACTATTTCTCAACCGTGTGACCTAGCGAAAATCCGACTAGCCCACGTTATAGAGCACATCCACAAACCCCTTCATGCACAAAATGACTCCTGTAACTATTACCAGTAAGTTGGCATTTAATCTTAGAAAATTTGAAAAATTGGTTTTTGGGGTTGGGGGCAGGGGAAGGAGGAGGGTTATTTGTTATGATTAAATGGATTTTTTTGTTTTTTTTTGGGGGGGGGTGGTTTTTTTTTGTGGTGGGTTGTCTTATATAATTTTATTCAATTATTATTTCTAACAATGCAGCATGTTTAAAACATTTTGTTCGATCTATTTTTATTTGATTAAGTAGAATATTTCGTTGCCTTAGCAGCAGAATATTGACAAATGCTTAAGTAATTTTGAAGCATTATGAACCATCCAATGAAATTATGTGTTGTGCTTTCATTGGTTGGATTATCTTGCCATTTTTAAAGCTTTATTACGCGCGCAAAACGTGGCAATAACAATGTAAAGCCATAGTAGATTTTAACTCGTTTAACCCGCGTGCTTAGACGCGGGTTAAAATTCAATGTAAAATAGCGAGAGCGAATTAAAAGAGTTAAATTTAACCCTTTCATGAAAAGGGTAGAGTTAAATTTAACTCTGCAGCTTTTTAACTCTACGTATCGTTTATGAAAAGAGTAGAGTTAAAAGAGTTAATTTTTAACTCTTTTCGCGAATGACGGCAGAGTTAAAAATTTTAACTCTGCTTAACTCGCCGAGTTAAATTTAACTCTTTTAACCCATTCGCGAAAAGGATCGAGTTAATTTTAACTCGTTTAACCCATTCGCGAAAAGGCCCCTAGAAAAACCCCGTGTTTTTAAGAGTATTTATCAAAGACAAAGTGTGCGAAAACCAGTATATACATATATACAAACAAATAAAAACCTAATTTTAGTCCACTTAGACTTAGCAAATATATATACGTATAATGGCTCTGACATGTTTAGAGCGCAAATGCATATAGTTGCACAAATGTGCTAAGAAATTTCCAAATTGAAACTGTTAGATCCTGCAGTCTCTTTGCCTGATCTGTTTGGGAAGTTTTAGCGACTATCGGTTGTTCAACGGGGCTGATTTATGCATTTTAGATCTAGTCCACTCCTCTTGACATGACATTTTAATCAAACCTGGCCCTCCCATACAAATATTAGAATATATATACTCACAAAACCGAATATGTATTTATACGTTTTAAGCAAATCGCCATGGTCTTCTTGTACCCACCAGCACAACTGATCAGGAATTGCAGCATTTGCGGAATTCTTTGCCAGATTCCGTTCAAATTCGACGAGTTGAGGAACGTCTTTCGGCACTGGGAAATGTAATTGCCGTAAATGACTATGTTGCTCTTGTCCATCCCGATCTCGATAAGGTAGGAATGCACCAACGATTTGACGAGTTGGACATTCATATTATTTAAGTTGGGAAGTTTATAATACTGCTAAGTACGTAGTCCGGTACTCGGGAACAAGACTTCTATTTCAATAGAAACGTTATTTTGCTTCATTAACCAAGTTTTTCTAAAAGATTTCTGAAAGTGAAATAGTCTTCCTAATTAATTATTGTTTATCATAGGGGTCGCGGTAGCGACCCTTATAATATGAGTGAAAATGGTCGAATGACCGTGTAAAACAAGGCTGCGCAGAAGCTGCGCAGATTATGTGCGCAAAAAATTGTACGTGTCGAGTTTAGTATGTTCCTGAAGTTTCATCCCCGTACCACTTTCCGTTAAAAAGTTATGCCAAAAATCGCTTACGAGAGATGTTTTTTTCCGGTTTCTCGCTTTTGATGTCTCATAAGGGGGTTTTGTAGCTCGAATAACTACAGATAGAAAAATTTTTGCCTATGAAACCCATATATATTCTTGTAGTACAAATCAAAAATAAGAAAATAAGCTAGTTTTTATGCCTCCCAGAGCCGGAAAAAATTTTTGGCTGGGGGCCAAAGTCGGCCAAAACGCTAAAATGGCCAAAAAGTATGCTTCAAAGGCGCCTTAATAAGTCAGATTGGGCTATATATGGGGTAATACTGACTATATGGTTAAACAGTACACATATCGGGGTCGTTCAAATGCTATATGATTTTCCGTCTCTGTGCGTTTATTTTCGGTACTGGCCGGCCAAAGTTGGTGAATTTTGGGTCGAACTTTGAACTTAATTTTTTCGCTTATTTTGCTACATGGGTGGCTCAAAGTTTGCATACAAAGGTTTTTTGCGACGGAGAATCGATTCCCGCTATCAGTTTTGCTGCCTGAGTAACCCAAGTTGCTGGGCTGGTTCCACTTGACCGTCTGAGGGGCCAGGTCGGTAACCGCTTCCTGGAGGTCCATAGGAGGCTTTACTTTGCCTCTCCAAACTTTGTCTATAGGGGTTTTCTGGTGCGCCCAGCTCAGTCCCGGTGTCCGTTTTGCCGTCTAACCCACCCATCTTGCTGTGCTGGTTCCAGTTTGCCGTCTGGAGGGTCCGGTCGGTACCGACTTCCGGGAACACCTTATAGGACTGTATATAGCCTCTCAAAACATTGTCTATAGGGGTTTTCTGGTGCGCCCAGCTCATTCTTGGCATCCGTTTTGCCGTCTGACCCACCCATCTTGCTGTGCTGGTTCCACTTTGCCATCTGGAGGGTCAGGTCGGTGGGAGGTCATGGGGTCAAAAATGAAATTTTCCAAAAGTGGTCAAATTTGGCATCAAATGAAAGCCCTCAGCGAGCTGAGCAACTTTTGTCATAGAACTGAATGCTCAAAGTGGCTGTAGAGTGCTGTGGTGGGGTGCGGTGGGGACTTGGCGATTTTCGGTCAAAAATGAAATTTTTCAAAAGTGGTCAAATTTGGCATCAAATGAAAGCCCTCAGCGTGCTGAGCAACTTTTGTCATAGAACTGCATGCTCAAAGTGGCTGTAGAGTGCTGTGGTGGGGTGGGGTAGGGACTTGGGTGATTTTGGGTCAAAACCAAAATTTTCCAAAAGTGGTCAAATTTGGCATCAAATGAAAGCCCTCAGCGTGCTGAGCAACTTTTGTCATAGAACTGCATGCCCAAAGTGGCTGTAGAGTGCTGTGGTGGGATGGGGTGCGGACTTGGCGATTTTCGGTCAAAAATGAAATTTTTCAAAAGTGGTCAAATTTGGTACCAAACGAAAGCCCTAAGCGAGCTGAGCAACTTTTGTCATAGAACTGCATGCTCAAAGTGGCTGTGGAGTGCTGTGGTGGGATGGGGTGCGGACTTGGCGATTTTCGGTCAAAAATGAAATTTTTCAAAAGTGGTCAAATTTGCATTTGCACTTTGCATTTTTGGCCTGTTTTGGCGAAAAGTTTCTAAGTCCCATTTTCACTAGACATAGCCTAAAAGTCGCTAAAAATGGCGTTTTTCGGCCTTGGGGTGGTACCCATATATAGTAAATCGGGGTCGCTGAAAACGATGAGCATACTGCCGATACCGCCCGAAGTGACCACTGGTCAGCATGGCTCCCGTGGTTCCTCGCCCAGGGTCAAAGTAGGGAAAACTCACTATAAACAGCATTTTTCGGAGTTTTGGTAAGGGGCATATATAGTAAATCGACTACGCTTGTTTCAATGAGCATATTGCCGAAACCGATGGAAGTGACCACTGGTCACTACGGCCTTGGGGCCCTATTGACCACTGGTCAAATGGCCTAAAACAGCGTTTTTCTGCGTTTTGGTTGGGGGCATATGTAGTAAATCAACGATCCCTACGTTTCAATGAGCATATTGCCGAAACCGATGGAAGTGACCAGGTCACTACGGCCTTGGGACCCTATTGACCACTGGTCAAATGGCCTAAAACAGCGTTTTTCTGCGTTTTGGTTGGGGGCATATGTAGTAAATCGACTACGCTCGTTTCAATGATCATATTGCCGAAACCGATGGAAGTGACCACTGGTCACTACGGCCTTGGGGCCCTATTGACCACTGGTCAAATTTCCGAAAAAAGCGTTTTTCGGCGTTTTGATTGGGGGCATACGAGTAAATCGACTACGCTCGTTTCAATGAGCATATTGCCGAAACCAATGGAAGTGACCACTGGTCACTACTGCCTACTGACCACTGGCAAACCCCCACGAAAAGTGGCCCCATAGTCCTGTATACTGTAAGTACCCTGCGGGATGCTCGGCACCTTCTTAACGCATTAATCTCACTGGAAACGCATCCATCATTAAGCCGGAAAATCAAGCTATGCCGTCTATTTAAACTATCACTGCAAAATTTAGTACCAAAGGGGGTCCACTTTTTTGATGGGGAAGTTCGTTCATAGAGGCCTCCCCTTGCCAATTCTCCCTCGGCCTCGACATACGAGCTAATCTTAAGGCCAATGTTTAACAACATTGGAATATTGTGAGAGAATCTTTAAAGTGCTAAGAGGACAAGAAAGTAAAATGCTCCTCCGGAGCATGGAAAAGTAATATGGGTGGCTGGGGTGAGGTTGCGAAATCAAGACAGGACTAGTTTTGAAAATGCTTAATATGGGGCTAGGTTCTAAAAGAAAGGAGGACTAGGTTGTGGGCGAACTAATATGGGCACAGCGTCGCCGAACAACCCATATTCGCGGGCTGTAAATATATATTATACATTCATCTATATCAATTTCTGGACTTTAAATTATATATATATATAGCTCCAGATTCTAAATTAGATGATAATCTATATCCGCCTATTCGTACTTCCATGTATTATATAGTCAGACTTTTCCTTCGAGAAAGTCTAAGCCTACTGTTCATTTTGTGCATTTATACAGACAGCATATTTAAAGAATAATTTTATCGCGATTGTGCTTGACTGCAACCCTGCCGGATTGAACCAATAGTTTTACCGCTACATCCCTATGTTTCTGTCCGATACTTGTCATAGTCCAACTAAATTTAAGGTATATAGCTAGCCTAAAACTGCCCAGGCAAACAACTATATACTATATCTCGCAGATTACCTATTCAACATTTTTACTCTAGTGTTGACCGTTCTATATGTATATATGTGACAAACGCTGAAGCGAAGCGTGCAAGCCCGCGAATATGGGTTGTTCGGCGACGCTGTGCCCATATTATATAGTTCGCCCACAACCTAGTCCTCCTTTCTTTTAGAACCTAGCCCCATATTAAGCATTTTCAAAGCTAGTCCTCTCTTGATTTCGCAACCTCACCCCATCCACCCATATTACTTTTCCATGCTCCGGAGGAGCATTTTACTTTCTTGTCCTCTTAGCACTTTAAAGATTCTCTCACAATATTCCAATGTTGTTAAACATTGGCCTTAAGATTAGCTCGTATGTCGAGGCCGAGGGAGAATTGGCAAGGGAGGCCTCCATGAACGAACTTCCCCACCAAAAAAGTGGACCCCCTTTGGTACTAAATTTTGCAGTGATAGTTTAAATAGACGGCATAGCTTGATTTTCCGGCTTAATGATGGATGCGTTTCCAGTGAGATTAATGCGTTAAGAAGGTGCCGAGCATCCCGCAGGGTACTTACAGTATACAGGACTATGGGGCCACTTTTCGTGGGGGTTTGCCAGTGGTCAGTAGGCAGTAGTGACCAGTGGTCACTTCCATTGGTTTCGGCAATATGCTCATTGAAACGAGCGTAGTCGATTTACTCGTATGCCCCCAATCAAAACGCCGAAAAACGCTTTTTTCGGAAATTTGACCAGTGGTCAATAGGGCCCCAAGGCCGTAGTGACCAGTGGTCACTTCCATCGGTTTCGGCAATATGATCATTGAAACGAGCGTAGTCGATTTACTACATATGCCCCCAACCAAAACGCAGAAAAACGCTGTTTTAGGCCATTTGACCAGTGGTCAATAGGGGCCCAAGGCCGTAGTGACCTGGTCACTTCCATCGGTTTCGGCAATATGCTCATTGAAACGAGCGTCGTCGATTTACTACATATGCCCCCAACCAAAACGCAGAAAAACGCTGTTTTAGGCCATTTGACCAGTGGTCAATAGGGCCCCAAGGCCGTAGTGACCAGTGGTCACTTCCATCGGTTTCGGCAATATGCTCATTGAAACAAGCGTAGTCGATTTACTATATATGCCCCTTACCAAAACTCCGAAAAATGCTGTTTATAGTGAGTTTTCCCTACTTTGACCCTGGGCGAGGAACCACGGGAGCCATGCTGACCAGTGGTCACTTCGGGCGGTATCGGCAGTATGCTCATCGTTTTCAGCGACCCCGATTTACTATATATGGGTACCACCCCAAGGCCGAAAAACGCCATTTTTAGCGACTTTTAGGCTATTTCTAGTGAAAATGGGACTTAGAAACTTTTCGCCAAAACAGGCCAAAAATGCAAAGTTTGGGCCCATCTCCTGAAAGCTAGGGAGCAAAATTAAAAAAATCCCCCTCGTTACTTTGTGTGCATTGGCCGAAATATTCAAATAAAATAAACCAAACCGATCTAGCTGCTAGCCTGTGAAAAAAAAGTCCACCACAACCGAAGTGCCAAAATAGCGAAAGTCCGACTTTGGGGCCTTGGCACAGAGCCAAAATTGGCCAGGTGCCAAAATGACCAAAAAAGGTAGCATGGGGGGATACTGTCTACCAACATATAACAGTAGTATTGGACCAAAATGCCCACAACGTTCCAACACTTCGCTAGAAAATGCACTTCCGAAAAGCGTTATTCACCTAGAAAAAAAGCAAACGCAAACTAACTGCTGCCAAGTGCAAAAATTTGAGGTTTCGAATTCGAACCAAAAGTATGGTGATACTTGTAGTACTACTCGAGTACTTTACGATGGTAACATTTTTACCGTATTATGCCAAACAGTGGCCCATGGGCGTTTTTTCGGAATCGGCAAATTCGGATTTGAATTTTGTGATACAAAAAAGCGCCCACCCCCCCAAAAAACGCCCATGGGCTATTTTGTGGGAAACAGTCTGAATTTTTGCTTAGCCAATTTTCGATAAATATTTGGTGACGACAGCGTACGCGGGAGGAGTTACTTGTCTATAGGAAGAACATACAATTGATTCTAAGCCTTGAAATAGCTTAATCAGCCATAACTTTATTCACGAACTTTTATTTTCCCACGGCATGCATGTGATGTGAGCATTGAGAAATCCAAAAAAGCGCCCACCCTCCGAAAAAACGCCCATGGGCGTTTTATTGGGTGGGCCACTGTTTTGCATAATACGGTACCCCTCCCGAACCTCTAATTAGCTGGCTCCAGGCCAACACGGTCTCCAGGGGGCCGCGCAGACGCCTTTACACCCATATTATGTAGGGGCGCTATCGCGTCCCTACATAATAACAGCAAATATGCAGCCCTGTTTTCAATTTCTCAGTCCTTTTGTCCTCAATTCGCACATTGTAATCTGCTTACTAGTGTCATTAAAACTACTTACATGCGACAAATTGTTGTTAGGTTTTTCTGAATCATTCATAATAATTCCTGCTAAATTGCGCAACTTTGACATCGTGAACAGCGCTCGCTTGGCTCGCGCTGCGCGGTCCCCCTGATTTTGCTTGCGCACTGCGCGATCCCCCCAGAAATTAGGGTGTACCCGGTACACCCTCAGTACACCCCTTGCGCATGTATGGTCAAATTTGGTACCAAATGAAAGCCCTGAGCGAGCTGAGCAACATTTGTCATAGAACTGCATTCTCAAAGTTGTTGTGGAGTGCTGTGGTTGGCTTGCTTGCTACTGTTGAAAGATATCTATATATACGTATACATACCTTCAGGAGCATACATACGTATATAAAATAATAGAAAACAAGAACAAAAAGTGCTCCTTCGTCGCATGTAAAATACATATGAGTCTTCGTAGGCAGGTTGTACATAAGCAAAAACTAGCCTGTAAAATGCATATGAGTTCCGTAGGGAGGTTGTAAATTAAGGAAAACAAGTTGCAACCGCTTAACATATGAGCCTGTCCTACAACGAAGCTCATATTGGCGTCACAGTGCATTCCACATTAAAGCCTCATTAAAGAACCTCAGCTTCATCCTCATTACGGAAAAATGAATAGACGTTGTGGCCCAGAAGAAATGGACTGTAGTGAACTACGACTGCTCAAGCTGAACTGTACATGCAACCAGATGTTTCCTGAAACACTATGGCACACCTCTAATGCATTCTTTTTTTTTAATCCCGAGTAAATCACGCCTTGTTAGTACTTTATCGTTTATTACATAGAAACATTCTCGAAACACTTTCGCATTATACACACGCAGAATGCGTTCCCACTTGGCTGTGAGTCAGAGCGCCTCATGGCGTACCGTATTGAGCATATGCACACTATAATGACTGATCAACATTATATGAAGGATAATTTGTAATGAAAAGATTTATGCAGTATATATGTATTTATATAAAAATAAAATATATCTGCAAATTATTCGTATTATGACATACGCCAATATGAGCCTCGCTGTAGGACAGGCTCATGTTAAGCGGTTGCAACTTGTTTTCCTTAATTTACAACCTCCCTACGGAACTCATATGCATTTTACAGGCTAGTTTTTGCTTATGTACAACCTGCCTACGAAGACTCATATGTATTTTACATGCGACGAAGGAGCACTTTTTGTTCTTGTTAGGTGCATTTACGAGTTCTCGACTCATCAATCGTTGAACGAAAGTTAAGGACGTTGCTGCCTCAGCCCAAAATTGTTATTTCTGTCTTGAATTTTGCAATGCCATAATGACCTAAGGGGGGCACGAACTGTTTTGCCCAATTTGTTCCGAGCAGAGACCTAATTTGGCGTATGATTATATCAAGGTAAAATAGTCCGTTTTGAGCATTATCTGACACACATCGATTCTGGCAGATCGCTAAGTGAAAATTTGGGTGCTCAAAATGGACTTTTTCAAAAATCTTATTTCAGCAATGGTGAATTAAAGATCTGACCAATTCTGAAACTTTTTGTCACAATTGTGAACTGTTACTTGCACTAAATATTTAAAGTATTCTGACTTTCGAGCGTTGCTTCCTTCTTCAGCAATAACAGAACAATCTTGGAATTTGATAAAAAATTGGTAGTTGACCGTGCGCCGTTTTTGATTTAATAAAATTTGCAGTCCCTAGCCTAGCCCAGATCATTATCAGTTACTGTTATTTCATGGAGCCAAACTGTGGCTAAGTTTCGAGGGTCTTGGTTTTGCGGTTAGTGTTCTAGTTCAATTTTTGTTTAGAGATAACTTTTATATTTGGGCCCGAAAAGCTAGCTAAGTCTAAGTGCAATTAAACTGGGGTCAGAAAATTTTTTGTCCCCGATTTTGCCGAAAAGATCTTTTACCTGCTAGCAATTGAAAGCCATCCTAGAAAGCAATTAAGTATTTCTAAACCAGAGGCTCAGTAGCCTAACCCTGTACAATCATATTGGAACACTCTGGTTTGTAATGTGCAAAATTTCAGACGATTCGGCCAAAGCACTGTGGAGTAATTGACTTATCTTCAAAATATCACTAAATAACAGCGATGACATTCGCGAAATCACGTAATTTTCACCAAAGTTGATACAGATACCTAGTGCATTAACTGGAAAAAATAGGGCTCATTTGGTGAACCACATTTCATAAGACCTTAGTTAACCTCCATCCGTTTCGCCGTGGGCTTCTGACCACTGATGTAACAGGAGACCGTGTATGGACATCTGTCTTGAGGAGCTAGTCCCTCCTCCACGGTTGTAGTCATCATTCGAGGTGACACTCCAAGTGACAGGTGATTATATTCCCGGCTTCAAAGCACTGTGTGAGCAATATATCTGCTAAGTTTGGGCACCGTAGCTTGCACCTAGCTTTCAGGAAGTAACAAAGTCTGTATGCGTGTCATGTCAAATTGCGGAGGATATACAGGATGCTACGCTATGTGGAATTCTTTTAAACTTTAAACTGTTATGCGGCAAAAGACTAGTTAGCTTTTCCAACGTAGAACTTTTAGTGAAATTCGTATCTCCCTCCCTTAAGATTTGCAGTGAATATCAGAAGTGGGATATTTTATAAAAGATCTAGAACATTGCTTCTATTTGTTCTTTTGCGTTTTTAGGAAACGGAAGAGTGTCTTCAGGATGTTCTTAAAGTAGAAGTCTTTCGACATACAATTGCGGACAATGTTCTTGTTGGAAGTTACTGTGCTATTTCAAATCAGGGTGGTCTGGTATGCAGAATGCGTATATATACGTTTATATCGGGAAAATTAAGACATATTGATCTAATGTATTAAGCTTGCAATATGTTCGAAAGTCAAAGGCATCGGGGGACACCAGAGTACACTGATCACTGTCAGGTTTTGAAAAACTATTCGACAAAGTACAGTTGCTGCAACTTCAGCAAGGAAAGCAGTACAGTAAATATTTTGATACCACAATTTTGATGAGAAATGTTCATTATATTCCTTTCTTCAATTACTGAGCTGTATTTACTTCTAAATATTTGAAAGAGAAAAATTGTAATTTTGTTATTTTTAATTTGCCATTGAATCAAGGTATCACCTTATGTATTTCAGGTTCATCCAAAGACCACTATTCAGGATCAAGATGAGTTGTCTTCTCTTCTTCAGATTCCAATTGTAGTAGGTTTATCTGGTTGATATAATTTAACAGTATGTTAGATAATTATTGTTTTGAGCATACGTATTAATTTTAGTAAAGGTAACCCGAATAGCATTGTCAAATTTTGGTGTGTTGCTCTACAGCTACAACCAGCCAAAGCCTAGTTTAGACGTGTGCATTTTGTCCTTGTACTTGTCCGTTCGTATGTTTGCTTTGTACTCCAGAGGAGTGCGTTCGCACTTCGCCGTGGAGACAAATCAAATATTTAACACTTCCTTTTTATTTGAGGCGGGTACTGTGAATCGTGGTAGTGAAGTGATTGGAGGAGGTCTCTGTGTGAATGACTGGTGTGCCTTCTGTGGTATGGATACCACGAGTACCGAACTTTCCCTTATCGAGAATATCTTTAAAATTGGTGATCATCAGCCTTCCAACATTGCCACTAATATGCGTGATGCTTTGATTGATAGGTGAACGTTTAACTTATGCTGCTCTGTTTTTCAAAATTTTGTTTTTTGTGTTAGATGAATGATTGTGTCAACTCAACTAGAGATCACAGAGAAATCTATCAAGATGTATATAGACCCTGCCCCACACCGGTCGTTGCCTTTCTATGGTCGGTCAGTCACCAGATACTAGGAACTCGGTAGAGTACCAACAGCAATGCCAGCTAAACTTAAGAGAAGTATTTTGAAACTGGTTTAGGAAGGATCCTATCTCTCTCGCTTCCATCCTCTCTTAAATTTCATCCTAAAATGGATACTTAATAGAATCTTTTGCAACGACGACCGGATCTTTATTCTGGAAAACTAGAAAGTTACCCTACACTACTGCATATGGTGCAAAAGTCACTGGTTAACAAAAGTTAACAGGCGGGGAAGCTTCTGCTTCTGCATGCATACGATAACGGTGTGAACTTCCCTTGAGATTAGATTCATTCACACACTATTTGGCTTCACTCCGAAGATCCTGAAAAACCTGCCCAGTTTCAAGGAGAACTGTTTCAAAAACTATGTATTATTCCTTTAATTTGTTTGTATAATTATGACAAAGCTTTGCAGTAAAATTTTGTTTGAAGATATATTTTCCTTTTCAGCATAGCGTAACCTTTATCTCCTTTCCATTGATTTCCTGTGCTTCGAAGTTGGGCACTGTCTCTGATGAGTCTGTTAAATATAGCCCAATATTTGCGCACTAGAACAGAAAGGACACTGTTGTTGAAATGCTGTTTCCCTGTGACAGTCCAATTATGTATAGTTATATCTCCAATCATAAACTGCACTTTTTGTCGATTAAAGATTTTTGAAGTTGTGTTGTATTGAGTTGACCATACACAGACACTTTGGAAAAACGCCTCTTTGCTCCGTAGCTTTCACCGTGACTCCTAGTATGGCGAATATTTAGGTTCTATTTATAAAAGTTTAAGCGGCTAATTGTGTCGGTTTACTTGATGCTCTGTGCTAGTTTCAATTGGAAATTTTCTAAATTATTAGACACCACATGAAGAGGCGTGGATATGGATGTATATGATTGTCTACCAGCCTCTGGCGGTGACACGCTATTAAGGTGGTAGTTCCTTTTGGGCATGTATTGTTTGTTGACGGTTCAAATCAAGATGAAATTTGATGAAACTTTCCAGAATAAGTTCTTTTAGCATTCTAACACCCTCCGCATTCTAATTTTCTAATTCTAATCCCGCTTCACAAATTCGGCGTCTCCGCTCAGGGTGGTTTTTGCGATTTTGACAGACTGTTGCTGTACAGCGACGATTATATTCATTCGAAAGATCTTGTTGAGCCCTACATTTTTGCTTTTCGCTATCGTGAGCTATAGCCGAATATCTTATTTTGGCTTTGAAAACTTGTCATTTTCGCAGAAATCAAAGAATCCGTCATTTCTTGAGCTAACCAAGCCGTAAGATTAAACAACGGGTGTCAATTTGAAGGTCTCGTCGAGGCCGACTATTTTAACATTTTGGGACATTGTAATCTTGTAATTGCTATCCCGCACGCTGCAATCATAAGAAATGTAGTTTTTGCAAAAACATGACCAAATTTTTTCCAGCGATGGTGGAGCATTTACTACATATGCAAGCTATAGGATTGCCACTTACTAGACGTGTTTTTTTAGTTGCCCCGATTGCTGCTTTCTAGCTAAAGTATTCGCTTGGCAACTTTGGCAAAAGTAGGCAATATCCAGGTTGCGCCTTTATAATAGCTAAGCTAATAATTAGCTACAGTCCCGGCTGAAAGTTACCCACCCTTTTGCTTGCGAGCAATTCGCGAGCAACTCGCGAAAATTCGTAGTATTTTTGTACAATGCTCGCGTTTGCTCGCAGAGTTTTTCTACGTGTACTAATACTAATACGGATCTTTTGCGCTTTCCCCCCAGCCCTAACTTTTGATTTTTTGACCAATAACTTTGAAATTTGGTGTGGGTGCATACTGGAGGCTGCTGAATTCAAAAATTTTAAAATTTTAAAAATTTTTTAAAAAATTTTAAATTTTCGTTCGGTGAGGGAGGACCAAGGGGAACCGAAAAATTTTTTGACAAACATTTTGCTGAAAACTTGCATACATGGGTTTTCAGGGGCGATGAGCACGAATCTGACATCCGTTTTTCGATTCAGCTTTTCGTTAGCTCAGTATAAGCTTACACCTTTAGTTTGTACTGAGCTAAGGAAAAGCTGAATCGAAAAAGATTCGCTCGATTTCAGATTCGTGCTCAGCGCCCCCGAAAACTCCTTGTATGCAAGTTTTCAGCAAAATTTTTTTAATTTTTTGGTTCCCCTTGGTCCCCCATTACCAAACAAAAATTTAAAAATTTTAAAAATTTTTTAAAATTTTAAAATTTTTGAATTCAGCAGCCTCCAGTATTCACCCACACCAAATTTCAAAGTTATTGGTCAAAAAAATCAAAAGTTAGGGCTGGGGGGGGGAAAGCGCAAAAGATCCACTAATACTTCTTTGTTGCTGCTGCTGAAGCTTAGTCTGTATACTACTTACTTAGGCATATATACTACGTACATACGCACAAATGTGTGGACACATACGTAACTAAGGCATGAACAAAGTACATATAACGTCAAGCTTTGCAGCTTTGTATTAGCAGTTGTACGTTGTATACATAGATAAACAGTGTACCATTTATATGCGTTGTTGTATGATCAAACAAAATGTTTTGGACAAATTGTTCTCAAAGGTCATAAAAAAGAAAACAAAAACTGGCTGCTCGTGGAAATTTGCGAGCACTTTTTGCTTATTCTCGCGAGCAATTCGCGAATTGCTCGCGAAAAAAGGAGGGTTACTTTCAGCCGGGACTGTAATTTCTTTTCATAATAATACGATTTCATAATAACAAGAGTACATAATAGATAAGAGTGTGACAGCTGGCAGGCTCTCTGTTATCATCTCAAGGTAACGTGTATCTAGTGACCCCCCACAAATGTGTACCCAGTACACGTTTCTGTACGTTCACTCTCCATATCTTAACGTGTTAAAGCTCGAAAACAACGCCTGCGTGCGTCCAATTTGTGTCTGCTTCGAGCTTCAGAACGCAAAGACAGCGTGCGAATTTCTTTGAAGTGAGTATACACTTTTGTAGGGGTGGGGTCAGCCGTTAGCGTGCAGAACATGTACCTTGAGCTGGTAACAGAGCTTGCCTGCTGTCACACTCTTATATTTTATGTACTCTTGAAAATAATTTAAAAAGGGTTCCCCAGCTATTTCATTGTAGAATCGAATGATGTGGCCGATGCCTCGCGAAAAAATTTACTTTAGTCTGCAAAAAATCTGGAAAATTAAATTACTTCTAAAATGCAGTAAAATAATTTCCGAGAAGTAAAAATTAGTTTCGTTGTATCAAGAGTACATAATACATAAGAGTGTGACAAGCGTCACACTCTATGTAATCAGCTCGAGAGCCATGCTCTGCGCGCTAACGGCCCACCCCCCCTCCCCCGCAATTGCGTACCTAGTGGACCCCCCCCTGCAAATCAGTACCTAGTACGCAATTGCGTATGTTCACTCGCTGCTGCAATATTCCATTTATTGGGACCCCCCCCGCCAATGCGACCTATCACTTTTCAATGTCGAATGATAGGTCACATTTGCGGGGGGGTCCCAATAAATGGAATATTGCAGCAGCGAGTGAACATACGCAATTGCGTACTAGGTACTGATTTGCGGGGGGGGGTCCACTAGGTACGCAATTGCGGGGGGGGGTGGGCCGTTAGCGCGCAGAGCATGGCTCTCGAGCTGATTACATAGAGTGTGACGCTTGTCACACTCTTATGTATTATGTACTCTTGGTTGTATTCATTAAAACGAGCAAATCTGAAGGTGCATTTTGATATAAAAATGGCTTCTTTACTCCATGGAATGAATGAGTAAGGGTTCAAAGTTGATGTTTCCAAAAGGAATCACCACCTTAAGGTGGTGGTATCCTTTTGTGTAGTGCTTTTGTGGTGTTTTTTGAAATGCTATAACTTTCGCAATTTAGGGAGTTGCAAAGAGCTTTATACATCGTTTTAAAGCTTATTATTTGAACATTCAAATGAGCTTACAGAACTGGCAAAATTAGCAAAAAAATACCAGAAATTTTCTGACAAGCTGACATCTAACAGGATGAATATAGACCAAAG
Organism: Trissonchulus latispiculum; assembly: GCA_030248195.1. NCBI lineage: Eukaryota > Metazoa > Nematoda > Enoplea > Enoplida > Ironidae > Trissonchulus > Trissonchulus latispiculum. Next base: position 23,140 of record JASAND010017970.1, read on the forward strand.
TTTTTGAACATCGATTTCTCAAAACTGAAGAATCGGCCAAAAGTTCTTTTTGTGCCACGATATGAAGGACATTGGGCCGAGGGACGTTTGTTGGATTTGGCTCAGCAGGTCTTAACGGTCGAGAAAATCGGCCAAATGCACAGCAACTCGAAATTTCGCAACTTCGCATTGAGTTTTCTTGCTACTCAATATGTTTCAGTCCAAACCAAGAAAAACGTCCCTCCGCAGTAGTGCGAACTTCGATTCTGCCGAAAATCTCCGGAATCCGTCGAGTAGTTTTTGAGAAATCGATGTTCGAAACAAAATAATCGCAGTTTTGCCAAAATGGTTTTTCGGCCAAATCTCTAGCTGAAAGCAATAAAGTCCGGAGTAGTAATAGGTCCGCACCAGGCGTAGCGCCTGGGGGGGGGGGGTGGTGGTGTAAGCGGCGAAAGCGGCGAAGCGGCGAAAGCGGCGAAGCGGCGAAAGCGGCCTGGGGGGGTGGTGGTGTGAGCGGCGAAAGCGGCGAAGCGGCGAAAGCGGCCTGGGGGTGGTGGTGGTGTAAGCGGCGAAGCGGCGCTGGCGGAGGAGGAGGCTCAGCTGTAGCTTGTGGCGCGGGGACGCGCGGGGTCTAAGTTTAAATTGTATTTTTTTTGTGTGGGGAGAGTTTTGTGGGGTTGGGGTGGGGGATAAATTTAATGTTTTCTACGGGGACCATAGCTGACCCAAGTTAAATTTGAAAATTCTCTATTTTAAGTGGGAAAAATTTGTGTATAGGGTTTTCAAGCATGTAGAATTCAAATACGAGCTTAGTTTTCCTCTACAACCTAAGCTCCGCGCTGCAGGTGACCCATGATTTTTACTCTGCAACCTGAGCTACGCTCTGTACGTGGCTAATAATTTGTGATGAAAATGCAAAGTTTGTTTATTTGAGGTTAGTTGTTAGTATTTTATGAAAAGAGAATTTAAAATTCTCTAGCCAGAGTAACTGGCGGAAAATGTTTATTTCAAGCAATATACAGCAGAGTTTACAAGTGACTACATATTATACAAGGTAAGTCAGATATACTGCAGAAATTTAAGTTAATGGTTGCAGTCATAATGATTCCATGGAACAATGAGCCATTCGGGTACTGTCCATCGTTTACAGGGGTGGTTTCCCAACCATTCAGTAAAGTCCACTGATCGAACGTCACAGTCCAGAGGTCCCAGCGCATATGCAATGTCAATCCTGGCGGTTTCCATAGATTCGAATATTTCCTGACCTTGTAGTTGAAGTTTCCGTAGACGTGAATAAACCTTCCAGGTAACGCCCCTCTGTAATGGCTGATCTGGTCCAGGCAAGATCATCATGAGGTCGTGCTGTCCAGATTTCCGCAGTGCCTCTCGAAATAAAATCGAGGCATTCGCCCCGTGTCGATTAAGCGTTGCTATAATATCCATGTTTCTTTCATGGTCAGGCGTCCGACGCCTGAGGTCCTCCGCCACGTTGGGAGAAAGTAATCCCACTTCCAATAGATAATCCAATACAGGCTCAGCCTTCATGTCGTTGCAAAATAATACTAAATTGTCGTAAACAAGATCCATAATTCCTAAAACAAAAAATGAAAGAGATTATTGCAAGTATCAACAGATTTGTAATGCCAAGTACTAAGTACTAGGCGGAACCTCCGAAGAGGTTTGTAGTTTCCGCCAGTCAGCGTTCATCCGTAGTTCAATCGAATCCATCCGCAGAATCCGCAGCTTCCTGTTCAGGAACGTAGAACAGAAAGAACTCAATTGCAGTCTTCTTATGAAGAATGTGGGCCACAGTCTGTTTGGGAAAGTCCCGCACATCAGTCAGTCCAATGGGCACCAGTGTTCCAGTTCCGTTGTTGACAATCATAGAGACTTTACGTTTGCCTCTCAAGAGATTGCTTATCCGACTGATCCAGGTTTCGCTGTCCATTGGGACACGGTCATCAATCTGAATCCATTTCAAACCAAAGTTAGATTCTTGGTGTTCATATGGTTCAATCATTTTAGTAGCTTTATGTAGGTTTATTCAATGTCTGAATACCTTTATATTAAAATACCACTCCCTTTTATTAATTTCGTTGTTCCTCTTGTTAAGCTACTTACTATTTGATGTGAATGGCCGTTAGATGAAGTTGTGGTCGGCCTTGAAACCCTGACGACTGAAACAGTCCTGTCTTGGTCACCCAGTCCTTGTATAGGATATGAGAGCAGGAATCTGATATCAGTAGAAACATCAGGCTATCTTCAGTCCAATCCGGGAAGTGAGCCACCAGAAAGCGCTTCACATTGGATCCATCAATCAAATCATTTTCCATGGCACCGATGGTTGCTTCCACACATCGCATTTGGTTTGCATCGGCAGCGTAATCTTTGCTTATTTCAAATTCCATCTTTACTTTTCTAGATCAATTTTGTTAATTATATTGAAATCATCGTCTTCCTTTTATTAATTTCCCAAATTCCAACTAATTTTATAGCCTTTAGGCAAATAGCCAGCCAGGCGGATATTTAGCCACTTAGGCGGATATTTTAGCCATTTAGGCGGATATTTTTTTATAATTTTTTAATATTTTTTTATACAATTCTTTTCTCTTTTCATTTTTTTTCTTTTATCCTTTATTCGTTTATTTACAACAATTACATTACATACACAATACAAGACAAGTCAGTTTATTCATTAAAAGTTAAAAAGGTTTCCTTCAGTTGGTGGGCTCGGTGACGGGCACATTGAATGTTCTTCTTGGTGAATCGCATTCTTTTGTGAGTTCCACAGCAGGGGACACCCTCCACACATGGCATGTTGGGAAAAGCAGGGTAGTCCAGATGATAACCGGCATCGTACAACCCGACCTTCAGCTCAGCCAATGAAAATGCCTGCACCAGCAATTTGTGCTGGGCAGTCCCTTTGGTGATCACCACCTTTGCCCCTTTCTGTTGAATGACCGCACAAACCCTGGCCAGAACCTCCATTTTCGTTGCCAGCTGTGGTGAATCCACCCAGTTCAGTCCGTTCATCGATCTGGCCCGATAAAATGAAGCCTTCTGCTTTTCAGTCAATGAGTTGAATGCCACTGGAGCCCGGGTCCTATAGGTTTCTTCATAGGTACCACCATCAGGGAACAGCACCAGGACCGAAACCTCCATCACCACCTCCCCCATTTCATGAATCCCATCAGAAACCACCGTTACAAAGGCAACAGTAAAGCTAGCCATAACAAACCAATTCAGAGACAATAGCAATTCAAACTGAAAACTTTAAACGTTTATAATGCCCTCATTTGAGTTTTTAAAAGTCACCTGCCGTTTTACACCTGCTGTTTTGCACCTGCCCTTAAGTTTAAATGTCAATTGAACTTAAATGAGGGAGCAAGTCATACATGCTGACGTAATTATCACTAGTGTCCATGTCCTCGACCTCAGAAGCCATAGTGTTCATGACCGCTACCTCAGTAGCCATTGGACTAGTGTCCATCATTTCTACTTGACCATTGTCCACTCTGGTCTGGTCACAATGTACCTCATCCAATTTTGATTTCAAATTTAGCCAATCCTGTTCGTTAAAATGAACAGGAACTACCAGCAACTCCTTTACTCTAGGAGCATATACAGCTAAATGAGTAAAGCTGATGCCAGTAATTGCCATTTGGCCGAGAACTTGTGCGTAGTAGTTGTGTTCCTTGCGTAAAACATACTGACCATTCACTACTTTTAAGTAAAAGCTACTTCCTCGCTCTAGTCTGATTTGTGCAATTGAACGAGGGGTAGGGTGGGTATCGTGCAAACACTTAACTTCTAACAACCATGGTTTGGTGCTAGAATCAAACTTATTGACAACAACTCCATCTGGAGAAGCACCTAGATAAGGCGCCCATTCAGGAACGCAGAGACCAACGTCATAAATACAGATATCCACATTGTACTTCTCTTGCATAAATTTTATGTAAGCTCGTTTCGCATTTATCTCTTCTTTAATGCCAACCAAACAAGCTGCTGGCATTTTAGTGGTCTGAAAGTCTAGGTTCCCTTTCCTACGAGCGATTCGACCAAACTGAGAAGCCGTTAATCGATTCATTCTCATTTCCCACCAAAAAGGATTTTCACGCTGACCTAGAGTATTTATTGCTATTTGCTTATCAATTAATGATTTCATTTGCACCATAAAGGTCGGATGTTTTTTCATTTTCTTGCAGCTTTTCTTTTCTGCATTTGCAGTTTTTTTCTCTTCTGCATTTTTTTTTCTGCAGTTTTTTTTTCTGCTTTCTTCTGCAGTTATTCTTTTCTGCTTTTTTTTCCTGCAGTTTTTTTTCTGCTTTCTTCTGCAGTTATTCTTTTCTGCTTTTTTTCCTGCAGTTTTTCTTTTCTGCATTTTCTGAATGCTTCCTTGTTTTTTGCATTCACTTTTTCTATATACAAATTATATACAAAGTTAACAAGGGCAACACAAAACAATTACTTGAGTTCATCACGTATTTTCATCAAGTTTTCGCCATGAACGTTGCGTCCTTTCCAGTTTCTTCTGTCTTCGACACCATCTTCATTGATTGCCATACCAATTCCAAAGAATTTGTCGTATTTAGATGCCTCGGCCAGGGTTGCACTGCCTGTTGACACCAGTTTGTCCCGAGCTGCCTTGTTCTGCCCAAACTTTGCTCTTAGAGCAGTTAGCATCACATCTTCCGCTGCTTTACGCCATTCAGCTTTATCAAAGCCCTTGATGTCTTTAGCCAGTTCCTTGCACCGACTCGGTGCCCAGCATTCCAGAATCTTCTTATAAGCATCGTGGTCATTAAAGTACCAAGCCTTCCGCGACTGATAATATTGTTCTACAGTCTGGTAAAGGCGACCATCGATGAGAAAAGGCAGCCGGTAAAAGTTCGAGAAGGTTGAGTATCCAGTGAAGAATAGGTAGATATCTCCATCCGGTTGTTGAATAAATCGTTCATGGCAATCAGAGTTCTGCATGATGATGATGACACAACTTTACTTTAAGACTGACAACAATAGACTAACTCACTCAATTGAGTTTCAATTGACCCCTTTTCAAAATCACTTGGCGTCGGTTTAGACCTCCTGCTGTGAAACATCTGCCACTTGGCCTCAATAGTTTTCTACATTTCACTCGACCTCCTGCTGCGAAACACCTGCCACTTGGCGTCGGTTTTATTCCTCAATCTCCTGCTGCGAACTTGGCTTCAAGAGTTTTCTAAATTTAATTCGACCTCCTGCTGTGAAAACATCTGCCACTATAGATAATCTATATGCATTTGTATATACGTATGTTCCAATACAAATTCAAGATCGAATTCACTTAACTTTTCAACAACAGTTGCCCCATTCAAGCAATTACGAATATAGAAAAGTTTTGAATCTTCATCAACAATCAATAATAATTTTAGGGGAACATCTTTACGAACAGTTTGTAAAATATCATCAAAGGTACGAAACAAATACACAACTCTTGCACCCCATAATTTATCCGCTTTTGGAATATCTAATCCAATACTTGCTCTAAGTCTACGAGCATCTAAATTATCCCAAAGAATCCTATATCCTGTTGAAGGGATATACTCCTCTGGGTTGGTTCGAGTAAAATTCTGGAAACACATTATCGCATTTGATTGCGTTGGCAGGGGTGCAAGAGTGACATTTAACAACAGTTGCCCTTGTTTAAACAGTACAATCAAAACACTCAATATAAATATCAAAATAAATATAAATACTCCAAATTTACCGCGTTCTTCCCAACGCGAAATAATATTTATGTACATTTTATATGTATAAATGTTACGGTAACTGATCGATCGTCTGCAAAAAGTCTAGCAAAGTTTGTGGTATTTACAGCGCCACTTAATAAAATAGATGTCTGGAATGAATGAAAGTGTTCGTCTTCAAAAAGAAATACCACCTTATCTCTTGATTCCGTAGCTTGCAGTAGCGAGTTTAGAAAATCTCTAATATTCTTCTCTCCCAAGTTTTGGCAACTTGTAGTTAAGCTGTACACAGAAAATGTTAGTCGAGAGCAATCAACCCCGAGAGTTGAAACAGGAGTTACCATTAAGGTATCCATTCGTAGTATGATTTAATAGCTTGTTTGTGTCTTTTATTAATTTCAGTTCGTGAAATTGCAGCTTTAGGGACGCCGAGCTCTTTTAACAATTTTGCAAACTTTGGTGCATCTAAGGGCCTTAATTGCTTAATATGATTAGGTGTAACAAAATACTTGACTAGATCGAGCAAATGTGAACCCTTCTCATTAGTAGGTGGGTACAAAATCCTTTGGGACGAATCCAACTTTACGTTTCCTTCTAAATAGTGCAGCAAAATTCTGGCTTTATTTCTGTATTGTTTTGGTAAAAGATCCGCTAAATTTTGTAATGTTTCAGTGTTGGATTCAACAATTTGATACTGAGTTGAAGTTTGAGGAGCTGTTGTACTTCCTTGGGATGTCAACAGTTTTTGATACACAGTTTCCGGTATCACTACCATTCGTTGCGCCATCTATATAAACGTTTCCAGAAACTTTAGTGCTGGTTCTAACAAAAATTTTAGCAAAAGAGGATTTCTTTTGACTATTGCAACTTTGCGACTATCTGGTACCTTTTTATTTGTTAAAAGTTCTACTAGTTTATTATATCGTTTCAGTTTTCTTTGCTGTTGGGGAGTTAGGGGTACTCGACCATTTACAACGTTAAGAGCTACTTCAGATATTGCTTTTATTAAACTTTTTCTTGCAGTACTAAGCATCACCGAAATCACTTTAGGCTGCGCTTCTGCGAGCACATGCAAAAAGTGAACGTTAGTTTTTACTATTGTCGACATTTTCGTTTGAATGTTAAGATGTTAGTTTCTATTTATTACCTTTAGGTAAATATAAGTAATGCTGTTCACCCGGAAATATACCTTCTTTAACTCTAAATCGTGGATCGGTGGTTGGTTTTAGGTCCAAAAGCAAGTAGCCGAAAGGCTTGGACGTAGCTTGGGCAAAAGCTTCTGGTAGAAATTTGGGTTGATTTGGGAAAATTTGTTGTCCTAGGCGACTTATAATTTGAGCATCTCTGGGATTGGGGAAAAGCACAATATAGTGTGCGTTGCGTGTGATAGTTCTTAGATATTTTGATTCGTGATAAAAATTTTGCAACACTAAAATTATTGAACAGTTGGCATGGCGACATTTAGTAAATAATGCCGGCAATCTTTTATCGTTTTCCAATTCAAACATTAAATCATCAAGAACTATCAGCGTGTCGCCGTCGCTACTGGTTACTGTTTCTACCAAATCTGTTGGTATCCCCTGAATCATTTCAATATTAGGTACTTTGTTAAGCAAGTCTTTATAAAGATCTTGAAACATAGAGTACAAGTAGAAAATTTTGTCAAAAGGTTTATTGTGTATCTCAGATTGATTCTCCAAAAGTTTACTTACAAAGACAGATTTTCCGCTACCTGTCACACCCGAAACTATCATTGTATAAGGTTGTAAAAGCGCCATATTGTTTTTTAAGTTGTGATATCTCTGCTCTTTTATTAGTTTCTATTCAGTCCAAGTAGGATTGCGCGAGCTATCTATATGAAGCATAGTGTCAAATTCTCCAATCACCAATAGTGTCACCGCTGTATAAAGCGGTTTCTTGAAGTCCAACTTTACTCTCAAGTTTCCTTGTTGTGTAGGATTATTGTATTCGCAAAAGGCTGCTTGATCTTTAGTGCAGTCTATTGCAAAAATTCCGTACCCACCCTCAAAATCTTCCAAACTCAAATCCAGATTTGGATTTTCTCCAGTGACACCCATCAAGGCATACATGAAAACTCTGAGTTTGTCAAAATTGTCCTTATCGTAAGTCAAGCTCGCTGCTTGAGGTAAACTTTGGTCATTAACGTATACGCTTAGTGTCCCCAAGTGGTACAACTTAAAATCAAAAGGGTTGCTGAATATTTGCGCATTATACGCACTGCTGTCAATCATAAACAAGAAAAATCCGTTGGGGAAGGTTACCGGTGAATACTGTCCATTCAGCGTTTTGATCATTTTGCGCTAAGGCCCGGGCTTTACCGATGTATCGGGTAGTGGGATAGTGGAAACCTTTCGAATTTAGCAACTTATCGTAAGCCGTAATGGCAGGCTGCGTCAATTTCACTCTTGGAACATAAAGTTTTGCGTCTAGTACTTTAATTTTATATGTTAAGCGTTCTAGTTGGTCGAACAGGGCAAAAGACGAAGGAGTTCGTAGAAATCTAATTGTAATTTCCGTTTGGCTAGGAATTAACCTACCAAATTTTCTAATGTCACTCATTAAAGGTAACAACAGTTCTAACTTTTGGGATTTTTCAATTAGTTTATGTCTCTCTTCCATCGCTGAATTCAAAATATAACGTTTTGGTTTCTTGTTTTCAGTAGTACTGACCTGGTCAGTAGTAGTAGTAGTGGCTACTTCTTTTGTTTCCTCTGCAGAACGCGGTATGTAGTGTACACTTAAAGTCCCCGCCGGATCTTTAATCCAGTTTATAAGTTTGAGGGTAAATGCATCCTTTGGTTCAAATAAAAGATAGCGCAAGTAGCATAGCCAAGGGAATATTACTTGATCGGTAGTGATTCGTTGATCGCTAATATAAATTTCGCAGTTTGCGAAAATTGCATAACCAAATAAATTTATGGGCGCAACAAAATTATCTTCAGTTAGCTCGGTGTTATCATTTTTCAAAACTTGTAACTTTATGTAGAAAAATGTTTGATCCAAGTCTATAAAAGCATCTGTTTTATCAAGACGAAAGTCTAAACTTGTTAAATCATCTCG
>JASAND010017973.1:0-34793 GCA_030248195.1 Trissonchulus latispiculum
TTGTTGCTTATGTGGCAATTTGACATATGGATATTAATTGCCTTTCCTTCTTTGCCAGCTTGCTTCTTGCTTGGTTGAAACTGCAATTGCTGAAACTGCAAAAACATTCAGCATTTGTTTTTATATCACACCTGAGGACTCAGACCACTTTTTTAACTGGTGGTGATAGTAAACGAAACTAGTTGGAGCTTGTTCTTGCTGTTACGAAAACATAAAGCACGGGTCTGCACTTCATTCAACGTAGTTTTTAAAAGTTTTATTCTTTTAGCCTTGGTTATACTTCTTTTAACGTTGTGTCTTATAAACATTCAAATTCGTCAAATAAACTATAACTATATAAATAACTTATAACTTATTTCATCCTTGGATTTTTCCAATTTCTTTCAATTTCAGAATCCTTTCAATAAATTAAACCTTTGCTGGGATTTTTATAGAATGGAATCTTTCTTATGTGGTATATGCTTGACTGACATAGAGCCCTCTGAAGCTGCTACTGTCAGCGGTTGCAAACATATATATCATCCTACGTGTATAAATGCTTGGTTACGAATGGTTCCTCGATGCCCACAGTGTCGGGCCATAGTGTACTACTACGCTTTACCAGATGGAACCACTGTACCAGTTAATGTAGGTATATTTCTGTTGTAGTGCTCTCTTTGCAGACAAAAGTTAATCTAATCCTTTAGCCAGAATCTTCTACGAAAGCTTGTTGTACATGACAAAAATTCAGATGTATCTATGCTTATTTAATTCAACTGCATATAACTAAAAAACTGCATAAAACCTAAAAATTATGATTTTTATATCTTGCACCCTTAACTCACATATGAAGTTTTGCAACTATCAGTTTACCCGCTAAATCATACCTACGAGTATGAATCACAAACTCAGAATTAGCCACAATAAACAATATAATATTATAAACAGTCTGCTTTGCTTTTATTTCCATACTTACTATTCGTTCCGTCTACACATTATAGTATTTATTTAATTTATTTCTGCTGCGTTCTTGTTTGTTCTTACTTCAGAGTGCCAATATGCTATTGCCACCTGTTGTTTATGACGAAGCGTAAGAAGGAGGATCCGGATTACTTTTATCCTTTCTAAAAACTAAGTTCGAAGAATTGGATTATTCCATATGTTGCTATGAATACTGACAAAGAAGTGACGCTATTTACCTAGTCCAATAATCCCCAAAAATAAATTGCAAGACCTGGGCTAATCTCACAATAAAATGTGACAGAAATAATCCTAGCCTCCTAAAAACAAATTAATCTCCATAATGCTTAAACCAAAATGCAAAACTGGCCCTCACCGGGGAGGATCAATCCTAACATAAGACTGGATTAATCTCAATACTCTAAACTAATTTGCAAGAGCTGCGGTTTAATCCTGGAAACTAAATTCGAGGCGATGGATATTCCATGGCTTAATCCCGGGCTAGATAGACTAGAACTAGAACTAGAAGGATTAACCTAATTCTATCAAATAACTTTAGGGAGCTGCGGATTAATCCCTTGCTCTCAGCAGCCCCAAAAACATAGGTAAGGGATTAGTCCCAACCACCAAAATAAAGGGATTAATCCCAACCACTAAACTAAATCCCTAAAACAAATTGCAAAAAGCTGGCCCCTCAGCGGGGTGGATTGAGCAAAAGCATTCTAGGTATGGTCAGTTACTTCTGCTAGGACTAAATCCTGTTTCCTTATGTCTAGAGGATTAATCCCTAAAGCCAAAATGAAATTAAAATAGTTGGATTAACCCTACTACCTCCAAAACAAAATGCAAGAGCTGGCCCCTCAGCGGGGGGATAAAGGGGATTAAGTGGGATTAAAGCCGACTGCGGGGCCAGCTCCCGCATTTTCCTACTACTACATAATATAAATATATTTTAGTGTAATAATTTGTTGAACACCTTTATTACACTATCTGTCAGGTCATTTCTGACTTTTCATGAAGTGCCAATGCCTCAGTTGACACATAGTGAAATCGTTCAGTATATTTAATTTGAAAATATTTCCCATTACTTATGACGTAAATTGAAACCGTTATAACAGTCAAACTAGAAACAGAATGTTTGCTTAAGAAATTAGATTATATTGCTTGCGTTGTGTTAAGTTTGCTAGACAACTGGGATCTTTTCAGGATAATCCCCCCCAGGCCCAGATTTCGCAAAACTTGACCAAATGAACTGAAATTTGGTATGGGTATGTTTTCGACCACGCTGAGTTAAAATATCGCAAAATTTTTCGATTTCGCGAAATTAGATTTTTTCGATTCGTAAGGGGGGACCAAGAAGAACCGAAAAATTTTTGTCTTCGATTTTGTTGAAAAGTTGGATGCAGGGGTTTTCGGGGTCGCAGAACACGAATCTGATGTCCGTTTTTCGATTCAGCTTTTCGTTAGCTCAGTATAAACTTACATCTTAAGCTTAAAAGTTTAGCTTATTCTGAGCTAATGAAAAGCTGGATCGAAAAACGGACTTCAGATACGTCCCTCCTTACAAATCGAAAAATTCGAATTTCGCGAAATCGAAAAATTTTGCGATATTTTAACTCAGCGTGGTCGAAAACATACCCATACCAAATTTCAGCTCATTTGGTCAAGTTTTACGAAATCTGGGCCTGGGGGGGTTATCCTGAAACGATCTGGTAACTGTCAATGCTTTAAAGTAAAGAAAGACTATTTATTTTTGAATTGTCACAAAATAAACTAAGTTATTCATAACTAATTAATTATGATTTAAGTGGAATCTGAGTAGGACTTATTTTACACTATTTTCTTTGTAAAATTATTCATTTTATGTGTTGTTCTTTAATTTATAAAAATTCTTCATTGCTAACATAATATCTATGAATTTACGTCACCTTTTTGTATTAACTCGTTTAATTTGTCACAACGCTAAGCGGGACCCTGCCCCCGAGATCTCGGGGCGGGGGGTCCGCTTATACACGTAAATTTGACATAAGGTAGGCGATTAGCCAATCAGATGCGCTTTAGTTCAAACGCACATAAACATATGTGTATAAGTGTATAACATATATATATATATATATATATATATATATATATATATATATATATATATATATATATATATATTAAATGTTAAACATATATGTATATATAAATAAATATATGTGAGTGTGTGTGTGTGTGTGTGTGGGTGGGTGTGTGTGTGTGTGTGTGTGTGTGTGTGTGTGTTTCTGTGTGTGTGTGTGTGTGTGTGTGTGTGTGTGTGTGTGTGTGTGTGTGTGTGTGTTTGTGTGTGTGTGTGTGTGTGTGTACAAATATACAAAAGTTGTTGAGTTATTAAGATATTAAATATATACATGTACAAATGTTGTTTTCCAGAAGCTTTTTACAAAATATATTCCAAGAACAGTCGGCTTTCGGGTCTTTTCCAGATTACCCCACCACCACTCAAAGTTCTTAAAACTCGACCAAATGACCTGAAATTTGGTGTGGGTATGTTTTCGACCACGCTGAGTTCAAATATCACAAAATTTTTCGATTTCCCGAAATTCGATTTTTTCGATTTCCTAAGGGCCTATTTCTTTAAAGATTAAACTGGTCGAATTAAACGGATTAAAAATCAGCCGGATTAAAATTTTAACAGCTATTTCTTTAGTGATGGATTAAACGGATTAAACGGATTAAAATTAACTCGTTTAATCCGACCATTTTTAATCCGCGGATTAAACGAGTTAGTTTTAATCCGTTTAATCCGCCATTAAAGAAACAGCGATTAAAAAGTTTAATCCTCCAACTTTTAATCCGTTTAATCCGCGTAGCTGCACGGGGATTAAAAGCTAGTTGAAAATACAGGCGGCGGATTAAACGGATTAAAATTAATCTTTAAAGAAACATCGATTAAGCAGGTCGCGTTAAAATTAACTCGTTGATTTTTTAATCCGAAGTGTGAATAAAGAAACAGGATTAGATTAAAATTTTAATCCGAGGTGCATTAAAGAAATAGGATTAAATTTAATCTGTTTAACTCGTTTAACTCGCTGGATTAAATTTTAATCCGTTTAATCCGAAGTGCTATTTCTTTAATGCGGATTAATTTTAATCTAATCCGTTTAATCTTTAAAGAAATAGGGCCTAAGGGAGGACCAAGGGTAACCGAAAAATTTTTTATCTTCGATTTTGCTGAAAAGTTGTATATAGGGGTTTTCTGGGTCGCTGAACACGAATCTGAAGTCCGTTTTTCGATTCAGCTTTTCGTTAGCTCAGCATAAGCTTACAACTTAAGCTTACAACTTTAGCTTATATCAAGCTAACGAAAGGCTGAATCAAAAACGGACTTCAGATTCGTATTCTGCGACTAGGAAAACCCCTATATACAACTTTTCAGCAAAATCGAAGACAAAAAATTTTTCGGTTACCCTTGGCCCCCCCTTAGAAATCGAAAAAAACTCGAAAAAAATCGAATTTCCCGAAATCGAAAAATTTTGCGATATTTGAACTCAGCGTGGTCGAAAACATACCCACACCAAATTTCAGCTCATTTGGTCGAGTTTTAATAACTTTGAGTGGTGGGGGGGGGGTAATCTGAAAAAGACCCCGGCTTTCTAGTGGGAACAGGGACTGCGACTTAGATTGCACAGAATTTTAATATTCGATTTGTTATGTATATTTTATAAGTTTAGGTAATTAGTTTTTATTTCACAAATGTATCACGATATTCGTTTTGGTACAGTTTCTTAACTTACACGTAAATCTACAAAAACTGTTGTTCTTTTGCTCAGGTACTACTGACCGGACAATGTTCCAAACTACTCTGTTGATTGCCATACTACTAATTGGTGTGCTGTTGTGTACCCTGAGTTTCATTCGTCTTACGCTGATTGGCAGCAGCGCACCAGGCAATCTTCAGCACAGCGTAGCCCGATTCAAGCCCCACTATCGGCTGGTACTGCAGCACCTCAGCCTAGGTGATTTCCTCACACTGATAGCATTCATTCCCTATCAGCTGAACAAACACCTGGACCGGAGCAGTTGGACAGCTGTCAGCATTTTCGGCTGCAAATTCCTCCACTTCGCCAACAGTCTGGTATTTCATCTGTCATCGAATCTAATCGTTACCATCGCCCTGGTTCGACTCCTGGAGGTGCAGATGGTCAAATCCGGTGACAGCACCAAACTCAGGGCTGCCAAATGGTTGCTGTGTTTGGCATGGTTCTCAGCGCTGTGCTGCAGCACACCTACAGCCTACGTAACGGATGTGGCACACATCGGTGGCGGGGAAAACGGTACCTATTCGGACAGTCTGTGTCTAAATATGTGGTTCATTCGGAGACTGCAGACAGGATCCAGGCAGGTCTACAGAACCGAACACCTGTACTATGTGTCACACCTGGTTACGGTATTCTGGGCCCCGGTTACCGTAACTGTGCTGATCTATCTTTACACCATCGGCTGTCTGTGTCGACGACGTCACGTGACACAACGACAGACTGTACGACTGGGCTACCAGCTGTTGCACAAGTCGGCCCTCCTCGTCATAACCTATGTCGTCCGCTGGCTGCCCTACAATATTGTATCAATTCTGGGCAGTAGTGTCGTGAACGATCGACTGGTTTACTGTCTACACTATCTGATTCTGCTGAACGCCACAGTACACCCGTTTGTCTATGGTGTGCTGCAGATCAGCTGGTCCACAACCATTTCAGCAGGTGATGTGGATCGGCGGGTGGACGCGGAAGCGGCTGCGGAATGGCGCCCACTCCGCAGCTCTGAGCCAGAGCAGGAAAGCTCGCCCAGCCCTAAGGCTGGTGTTGGTAAGGCCGCTGAAACGAGCTTCGGTCAGCAACGTCAGAAATATGGGACTGATGTAAAGGAAGCAGGCATAGGAAAGATTGATAAGTCTGATATGGGAGTTCAGCTGATGAACGACACCTAAGAGTGACGATTTTACCAGAGAATTTTGGATCGCTTGTCAACAACCCAGCAGAATATTGTGTCAGTTAATCGAACAAGATGAACTTAACACTGAGCTAATTCTACTGTTTGAACTAATTATTGAATATTCTTTGCAGCTGACGTTAAAATGGTTCGAGAGACTAGTCTTGAGATCTTGACTAATTTTAGACTCTCTGCAATAGCACAGGTTGTATCAGCCCATTTCAGTTACTAATCCTTACTAAAATTTGACATTTTTTCGGGTAATGTTGAAGTGTGCTGCAGAACGCCCAATATTAAGCCCGCAGTCGCTCTGACAATTTCACCATATATTTATATATTGCATTTATATATTACATTTTTCAGTTTATGTTCTGTCTCACTACAAGAAACATCTTTAAGGCTGGATGATTGTCCTTTTCTCGCAACAAGATCTAATTAAATATGCTAAAAAAAGTTTGCACATTCGATGGAAGCAATAGACCAATCATTTAATCTTAGTGATGCACAAAAACATATGGATCAGATATTTATACATTTAGTTTTTTGCATAACAATAAATATAATTAGCTACATTATAATGCATTAATTGTAATAGTTTTTAGACAGAATGTTTGTAAATTATATATGATTGACAGGGGTGACATTTTTGTACACATTACTGGAGCTTACAGTTCATATGGTTTATATACCGTTTCAAGTTTACCACAAAAACTTCTAAATCTGTGCAGGCAGAAACTATTTTCTAATTAAAAGTTATGCCGATACTTAAATACATCCAGCAGAGATTTTATTTGTAATTTCCATATCTATTGGGTACTTAATGCTTTAGAGTAGGTTCTAATTTAAAAAACTAGGTTCTCTAGTCCACTCAAAACAAGTTTACACTTTTTACAAAAGTACTTAATAAAAGTCTGTCATAGTTGAGAATATTGTAAAGATTGGATGCTGCAGATGGCGTGTCAGTACTCCATGAAAATGTCTCTTTCCATTATCAATTATCAATTATCAACCAAGCACTACCAAAAGCAGGGGGTTGATGCAGAAAAATGCGAAACCCTTCTGGCTCTTTTGGGACACCTTTGAAGTGGTTAAAAAATGGCACAACGTTTTGCGGGTTGTTTGTCGAATAGTGTTTGTAAACTTCGATTTCCGCTATCGATTACCTTCTCAAAGCCGACACTGGAATAGTCACACAGCATGGCCTAGTTTCGCTTCTGATTTCTCGCAATTACTCAGCAGTTCCTGCATCTTAAATGCCGCAAGCTCCAGTAGCACAACACCGAAGAAGCTCAAAACCACCACCACAAAAACCCTCATAAGACAGTGGACCGCCGAAATATCCACTTGTTGTCGCAAACCATTCAACCTTTTGATGGGCACAGTGAAGCTGGCATTCTGCTTTAAAGCTTTGTCCAAATGAAAATTGAATGACTTCGCCGCGAACTGTATTTCACCCAACTGTTGGCTGACAGCGTCGAAAAACGGCAGCAAATTTTGGTGATCCTTTCGAAACAGTGGAACAAAACCGCAGTGACTTTGATAGGACCCCTCAATTACCACCAGTTCGGATATTTTTGCGATAAACGTACAGGAGAATGACGACGCATACATAATGAGGGAGGGATCAGAGGTTATTCTTTCGGCAATCTTGTGCAACCGTTCACCCCAATCTAGCCCTGTTTTGTAGAAATAGTCAATTCTTCCCGTTTGAAACAGATGATCTAGTATCCGTTTGTCGGTTCCCATGGCTTTCAAATCGTATTCTTTCGATTTTCTACTAACACAATCGTCATCTGACCGATAACTCCAGCAATCTATCAAAAGATTGTATTGATTCTGAAATTAGTAAACGGTGAAAGAAATTAGCCGCAAATAAATCGATTCTGTTAAAGTTCAAAACCTTCATATTGAATGTAATTTAGAATATAAATTTACAGGTACCACTATTATCAGAATAATAGCTAACATTTCGATTTTGTGCTATTTTCATGATATGTCTCATGAAAAAAATTCAAATTTTTATTCATCTTTACCTGTTGCACCAAATCACTGAGCTCGGACAGAGTTGGTCTTTGAATGGCAGGGCTTTGCGCTTCCTGGATGTAGTACAGAAGAATAGAGGCATAGTGCTGTGCAATTAGCCAGCCGGTTACGGTCAACCCCAGCTTCAGCCAGCGCACTGTACGCTTTGACCACTGTTCGGCCTGAGGGAAGGTCTGAAAGCAAAATTCAACTCAATGGCTTACCTTATAGTTTACAACAAAACCAGAAAGCTAAATGGTTTACGTCAACTGTAGTGACTGTAGAAATAGAAAAGGAATGATGGCACCTTGTTATGTTTTTGGAGCTCGCATTTCTTCGCAACTAATTATTTAATTATTATTATTTATTATTATTATTATTATTTATTATTATTATTTATTATTTATTTATTGTTTTATTATTTATTATTATATTATTTATTATTTATTTATTATTATTATTTATTATTTAGGAGGGGTCTGTATTTATAAAAATCAGCAGCATGTCTGAAGTAGCAACTCAATATGTCTGAAAGTCCATTCTACCAAGGGTGTAACAGCAACGCAACCTATTTTAAAATCCTGTACTTAGGATCAGCCTCATACGTAGACTTGCATCCAAAATAACTGTCTAAACATGTTCGGTTTCACAAAATCAGGCTTCTAGGTAAGCATGAATAATAGGCCTAGACTAAGCTAAAGATTTGCCTAGTATATCCTTCTTTTCGATTCCACAGCCTTGTGCTGCATCTGTAAAAAGAGTATCCAGTTTCTGATACTGGTGTAACACTTCTACCAGTCCTGGAGGTCCAAGAGGAAGCCGAGGACAAGCCCAAGTCGGGAGGCGCCAGTCACTAGAGACCTTCACTCAGGCCCGTAAGCCCGGCCCGGCCTAAGGTGAAACGGGCCGGGAAGGGCCGGGCCGAGGTGGGAAAAATTTGGGTGCGGGCCGGGCCGGGCCGAGTACTAGAACGGGCCGGGCTTCGGGCCGGGCCTGCTATTTTCATTTGAAGGTTTTGTCTTCTTTTTGGTTTCGGCAATTTATACTGAAGATTTTATTATTTTCCAAATATAATTTTGAATAATCATTGCTCTTTTATTCCGATCTGACTTGATTTACTTTCTCATTCAGAGTTACTGAGCACATTTGCGTTTATTTAACTTAACTTTTAGCTAGAGAATTTGTACATTAGCATCTGAAATTTAGGTATTTATATAATTATTTCTAATATTTGGAAAGTATACCTTCTTCCTTATACCTTAATTGCAAGTTATATTTGAATCATCGAAACTGGTCAGTCAGTGAATTCTTCCCTATAACCAAGAACTGAACCGCTGACTGTTCTTAATCGCTCTAAATAATCATGAGCTACGAACGAGGAATAAAATTATATGCATTTTAAAACCTTACTTTTTGGTTAACGACAGAGAATGGGCCGGGAATGAGGCCGGGCCTAACTTTTGAGCTTACGGGCCGGGCCGGGCCTAAGTTGGAGCGGGCCGGGCCGGGCCGGGCCGGGCCGAGATCGAAAATTTTTCAAACGGGCCGGGCCGGGCCGGGCCGAGGTGAAATTTGTACGGGCCGGGCTGGGCCGGGCCGGGCCGGGCCTGAAAATTCAGGCCCGTGAAGGTCTCTACCAGGCACCCTTGTACCTGCGAAAACAGGACCTAGCGGTGAGAAGGGAGGTTCAGCTCTTCACTCACCATTGAAACTAAAGAATTGGCCCAGCCGGAGTGCGAAGCACGGCCCTTCTGATCCCGGGACGGACGTGTTAACCCAATACGCCACGGGACCTTCAGCTGAACTCCCATATCAGGATTATCAATCTTTCCTATGCCTGCTATCCTTACACTGGTTTTGTTGTTTTTTGCATAAAGTCACAAAAATCTGACAAGCAACAAACGTTCACCTTGTCTTCCTGCTTGGGACCAAATCGCCATCGTTTCGAAATCTGCGACAGTACAAAAATGACTACCACAGTCGCTGCCCAAGCCGCCCAACAGTCGACGGATAGCGGCTTGTCGAACCACATTTCGTCCGAAAATGCAGTTCGAGGATGGACCAGGAAACAGGTTTGCACATATTCTCTGGGCGGTGTATGAATGGCAACCTCACTGTAGAGTGAGTCGTTGTGGCACACATAGAAGTGGTTCAAGGTGAAGTCTGTTGGACCTACAACAGAAAATGTGGTGTACAAATTTACTTTTTTGGTAAAGGATGACTGTTAATATCTTGCATCTTGCTACTAGTAGTGACATTTTTGAGCAAAAATGCCAATCGTCCTCAGCAAGCCTTTACTATGCACGCAGGTTGTGATGTGCAACTTTCTTTCATTCTTTAATTAGGTTAATCTTATTCCTGACTAGACCTACATAATGCGAAATACAACTAGTCAATTATCATAAATACATAGCGACCGCGCCATCACCCTCCTTCCTATATCAACATTTCATCCTTTTTCCGACTTTCCTGAAAACGCTAAAAATCCCTAAAATCCCTTAAATGTAGTTGTTGTAATTTATATGTCAAGTTTAGAAAGATAGATCATGCACGTCAGCAGATGCTGACAAAAACTGGTTTTTTCCAGATAGAGTTGTAACTATGTTGACTCAGAGTGGTTTTCCAGTCAGTTAGAGGTTTTTCTTTTGACCCGTTACACGGTTGCTCTGTTGTTTTTGTGGGTTCCCCCTTATTTCGATTTTTCACGCTCCCAAGTCTTTAAATCTTCTTTTTACATTAAGTTCACCCACTTTAATTTCTTCTACTAAAGTTACTTCCTATACTATGTTTCGGTGATAATTCCGTAAAAGCACACTTGCACTGAGACCTGAGTGTACTCAAAGCATCTAATTCCGTAGACACACACTAAACTCTCAGAGTTTAAACTGGACAGTGTGACATATTGCAAAAGGCATCTATAATTCCATAGACGCACACCCTGTTGAATAGTAACAGTAATGAGGGAAATGTTTGTTTTTAGAAACAAAATTTCGTATGGTTAATCATAATAAAATTATGCGACTGGATTTGATTTTATCGGTTTGACACTTTGTACAGACGGGTCCGAAAGTTTGCTTCGTTAGGCGCAAGGCCGGCACACTAAGCTAGCACAAACGTACAATACTTACACAGTAAATACGGCCCGCTGGCCAACGTACCTGCAGGAGCGGAGTGGGTTGCAAGCGGGGGAGCGCAGAGAATAGTTGGGGAGACCCGACTATTCGGCAAGACAGAAAAGTGACAACCAACGTGTTGTAGGGAATTTTAGAGAGACCCCCCAGGTGGGCGGGGCTTGAGAATTCCCCCCAACCAATAGGAAGTAAACACCTACCCTCCCAATAAGAAATACCCAACAGTGGGGACGCCCAACACACCCAACCTTTCCCCGACTAACTAGTCTCACACGTGGCGTCAAGCGAGTGACTAGCTAGGCGCAAAGAGCTGTATTGAGCGTACACACATACATGGATATTTGTAAGGGGATATGTATTTACCCTACAATTATTTGGTGGTCCGTCATTGCTATCTCTATAATTTTCCTGCCGTACTCGTACTAATTGCTCCATTTTTATTAAATCCACTTGTTGTCTCTAATCTTAATCTTAATTATCTAATATTGTTTTCTCACTTAATTTAGCTGGGTAGATTCTGGGATTACCCCGGAATTATCTTGGGGTAGTTTTGTGTAATTGATGTCCCTCTTCATTTCATTCCGGCGCCCCGTTGGCGACCTCCAAAATCCATGTCCTGGCGTGTAAGTAAGTAGGTGTAAGTCCGATTCGGGCTGCCTGGACTAAAAATCTCTTGCATACGTTGTGCTAATCCCCAGTAGTAGCTTGAGCTTAGTGGTTTATTTAAATTATTTAGTACATACACTATTATATTAGTTTTATTATACAAACTTTGCAAATTTAGAAACGTATATCAAACGACATGTGCACGTGCAAACTGTTTAGTGATATGCAAAAATTGTAGCTCTCACAAAATGCCCGTCCCCATAGATCAACTAAAGGGTGTCAACAAAACTCAAACAGTCATCATGTTTTGAACATCGTCTGCACAATAAACGGAGATTGCCAAAGTTGTACCTACTGAACATGGCAATTTCGCTCTCTACGCTTGTGTGTTAAAGCTCCCAGTTTAAACTAAGTGAATCGTTGTATTTCGAGCTTCAGAGTAAGTGGGTGTATGTATGATACTCAATGAGTACTTTGGATTATTGCTAAAGTGAGGTTATACCTTCGAATAGTGATGATAAATATGTTGCCTCGTTAGTAGAGCTTCTTAGTGACTGAACAATGTCATAGCTAAATCCCAAGATGTTGCTAACCAATCTAAGCCATTCTACATTAGCTCCCGGATTATCGCAACCCCGCTTCCTTGAGAATAGACAGTCATTAACATAAGGAGGTACTGGAAAACCCGAAACAGTGAAATGGAATCCTCTTAGTGATTCTTGCACGCCTGTTGAATTGATCATACTGAATCAGTCAAGATCAGGTAGTACATTAAACCTACACTTCATCAGAACTAATGTTTTGCTTAGATCCGAAGGAAAAGTGAAATTTGATGCTTACAAATAGATTGCGATGAGTTTCTATCAGACTTGATAACCTGTACTTCCAAAAGTTTAGGCTGGCATAATTTAACAGATATCGGAATTCAAACTTTGTTTGGACAGTTAACCCATTTCACTCTACACTTATTACTAAACAAACCTTCATAAGAATATTGTAGAACCGAAAACTCTCAGTCAACAGCAGATGTTACTAGGTATGGAATTTAAAACAAAAACATTTATTTGATACTTTAATTCATGACTTTATTAACAACCCGGTAACTGTGTAACTATGTAACAATTTTAACAAATGCAATAAGCTGATCTTGGAGCTGAACATGGAAAGGTTTAGGAGTAGTAAATGATAACTACATATACATAAATGATACAGCAATATAAAAACCTGAAGCGTACTCCTGCGAAGATTTATTTATAGTTTTCGCCGATTTATAGTTTCAAAATTGCCAAATTTTCTGAGGTCTCACTTACAGAAAAATTTGAAATTATGCTGACACACAAATTAACTCTAAGGCACAACATCACATAGCAATTAGCAATAAAATAAATGTATGATAAACTGATTATATACAACAATTCCTTCATATTTGAGTAGTATGCTCAGTGCTGGTTGCTTCGGAATGTTCCTTGATTTCTGCCTTTTTCGATTGAACTAAATCCGGCAAAGTCTTGTCCTTTGTTTCTGGCAAAACCAGCAGTGACGAAATGCCAGAAACGGCCAACATTGCCGCATAAATAATGAACGGTAGCGGCAACCATTGGGTTCGCAGCGATAACAGCTGCGGCGAAATAATTCCGCCGACGCGCGACGCCATATTGCACAGGGAGGAGCCCATGTTTCGCAGTTCCGTGGGAAACAGTTCCGCAGACATAATGACGCCTCCGATCCAGAAAAATCCGGTTAGAGCCAATCCCAGGAAACTGGCGAATTTTGTAGACCAGCTGGCCACCCGGTTCACACCTGTCCAATAAACGACGGCCAAAATGGCACTGGAAACGGCCGGACCCCAGACCCCGATCTGAATCGAAAGTCGCCGGCCAAAGCGCCGCACTTTAAAGTCGATAATTGTTACAATGGTTTCGGCTATCAGAATTGTGCTACCCAGAATCAGACTGTTAACATAGGGATTTCCGGCCAGATTTGACACATTGTAGAGTAGTCCGTAGAAATTGGCAGCCACCGAGCAAAAGCATAGGCAGATTGCGGCAGCTTGGATGGCAGAAGTCTTAGTTCTGAACAGATGCCAGTAGGAATAGTTGGATGATTTTCCGGATTCGCCGGAATTTCCTTTCGCTTTCTCATCCGTGCTAATCAGTTGATCGACCATTTTGCCGACACGAAACTCGTCTTTGCCGTTTCGTTTTGCGATTTGCAGAAACACATTTCTGGCATCCTGACTCCGGTTTTTCACCAACAGCCATTTCGGACTTTCGAAAAGGAAAATCGGAATTGTCAGCATTAGTAACGCAGGAGAATTTATGAACCATGAAAAGGTTCTCCAATGCTGCGTCAGCCAACCCAACAGTGTGAAAAAGTAGTAGTTGAGAGGAAATGGAACACAGGAAAATAGAATTCGCCAAGAGCCTAAAACAATTTTTGTAACATAACATTACCATCTACATGAACTACGAACATTGCCTTATGCAATCATTGCTGGAGTTATTGGAATGAAATAGGAGGCATGGAATCTGGATTGAATATCCTTTCCCAGTTTTTGTTGAATAAGCGCTTCATTTTGTGCTGCTTGAAATTGAATTGTGAATTTAGATTACTTGTCAAAATAAAAATATAGCAAGATGCTAAGATGACCGCAATGACTATGCTAAGAGTTCCTACGGTTCGGTTCCTAGTAGTGTACTTTAAACAAGTTGATGTCTTCATGGTTAGCATTCCACTCCACGTAACCGTATCATGTATCCGTGCATCACAGTATTGGCTCGAAATCGTATTGTTAGGAATGTGAATGGCTCACTTGAAATTTTGCAGAAGTACGGAGATGTATCACAAATTTTGTCTCTAGCTAGTAGTGGCAAATGGCCATGTAGCGATATATCTCTAATATCAGCAAACTTGTTCTTCGGTGTTCTGTGGTTGAAACTTCAACGCAAAATACATATAATACGTTACAGATGCCAGCTCCGATCGAAACTAAGACTCACAGACTGGGATCAAGCCGTTGAACTCACTGTTTTGGCTTGATTTCAGATGTTTGCATCCATTTTTGGCTGCAGTCAGCTTCAGTCAGACTTCTGCTTTATGCAGTATATTTTTGCAACATCTTTTTCTCTTGATAGAGCAGCTATAACCAACTCTTCACTTCAATCACAACGTGTGTACACCTGGCACTCCCACTGAATGAGCCAACGCCAAAACCGATTGAGCCAAACTTGTTAGTCAGTAGAGTGATTGAGCCAACCATTATTAGGATTGAGCCGCTTTTTGTTAATTAGTAAAATGTATTTTATTGTGGGAGAGCCAAATGTATCTTATCACTCCCTTGATTGATCCATGATCCAAAAATTTGTACAAGAATCAAATATAATGACTAGTGATTGAGCCACCGATTTATTTGCCGTTGTTTGCGTCCCTGCGTTAATAATTTAATTCTGAAATTATAAAATTTTAGGTTAGTAGTTAACTATCAATGCAACTGATAGATAGCTAACCTAAGGCTTATGAACGTTCGGTTTTAAATCTGATAAAGTTTTCTGAGCACGGTTCAGCAGCAAAAGTATATATAGATATATATATATATATATACATATATATATATATATATATATATATATATATATATATATATATATATATATATATATATATATATATATATATATATATATATATATATATATATATTCATTCAGCAAGCAAGCGAATTGACTGACATGTTTTATATTTCCATGTTTTCTGAGCGATTATGCACACAAAAGGACGGGGACGGAGCAACCGTAGGTGTAACGGAAATTTGTGGGGGGGGGAAGCCGGGCATAGGTGTACCTTGAGAAAAAGTGGGGGGAGGGGGTAGCCGAAATTTGGGTGGGTGGGGTCAGCCGGTTTGAGGTGGGACTGGGGTGAGGCGCGGAAAAATCGAATTTTTGGGGGGGGGGTAAAAATGCTTCGGTAAAAAATTTAGAAAAAATTCGCGAATTCGCTGAAAAAACGTTATTTCAGACTAAAAACCAACAATATTTCTTCATTTTTGCTCATTCAGTCGAAAACTTGGATTTTTTTGCAAAAAATTCGAATTTTTACTAATTTTGAGGTTTATTTTTAGTGTGAATTTTCCAACAATTTCCAAAAAAGTCAAATTTTTGTCCTAAAGTATTATTTTTTCGATTTCTTTGTAAACAACTTTTTCTTCGAAAACACATGTTTTCTGCTGTATTATGGACTTTCTGACTCAATATTGATTTTATTTTAGACTTGGAAACCTGTTGGCAATCAAGTTTTCGAGTTTAGAACCACTGTCTAATGACAAAATTATCTACTTCATAGTTAAATGTTTTTGGCATTGGGGAGCCCTGGGGGGGGTTCTCCAGACAAGGTTGGGGGCCTCCCCCACCCTAAATCTCCGTTACACCTATGATTACAACTGGTCAAGGTCCGTCCGCCAATTATATGTCGGCCTTAAGATTTTATATTATAAGCCGATTGGCTCATTACGTTATAAATGGAGGAAGTTGTGGTTTGCACTCTGGAAAAGGATTGACCTTTAATTTCAATCCTTTTCCAGATCAGAACTCAGTTCCTCACCTCAACTCTGGATGTTTATCTATATATACGGAAAATCCTAGTGCACAGCACAACGTGCATAGTGGAGTTGCTTCACCGAATTCAGTTGGGTAAGTGTTTTCTTAAATTTTGTTTGAATGTTTGTTTTAATATTTAAATTTTGTTCCAGCACAGCTGGTCATAGGTGTGGCTGGACAAGAACGCTGGAGGGTGGGGTCGACCGAAGGGATTATGGACTCCAAATATTGCCACCACAAACCCCCAAACATTTCGTTGTTTTCCCATTTTTTGGCCAAAATCTGTCTTTATGGTGGGGCCCCCCTAACACACCTATGACCTACGTATATATGTATGCAACTGGCACGTGCTGGAACAAAATTAGGGGGAGCGCGATAGCACTCCCCCTAGAATAGGGAAAATTTGACGGAATGTGTAAAATCTGGACATTGTTTGGCCTGGGGCCAGCGGAGGAGTGGACCGATCGGGCTCAAACTTGGTGTGGTTATGGTTAATTGTTAGAAATCCGTGCCACGTTTTTGTTCCCCGCACCACGTTTTTTCTCCCCGGCTTGCGGGTAAAAAACATGGACAAATCCTGTTAGAGGATGTTCCAATTTCCAAATCCAGAAGTTGGAGGCTTGCTTCCCTATTCACTCCCCCTCTGACTATATACGTATATAATATACTAGAATAGGGAAAATTTGACGGAATGTGTATAATCTGGACATTGTTTGGCCTGTGGCCAGCGGAGGAGTGGACCGATCGGGTTCAAACTTGGTGTGGTTAAAGTATGCTGCCAATGAAGAAAACTTATACGGCACGATACTACTGCGCGCAACCAGTTGGAAACTTTAGTGTTAATGTAGCTAGGTTAATTTGCCATGTCCTGAGCTATCTACATAACCAATTTAATACGTTTTACCGTTTACAGTAAGCCTACAGCCAGCGTTCTGTGGTTGCTGCATAACAGTGCAGCACGATAGCAGCACCGCGCTGCGACTATGCTCATCGTGTTCAGCGACCCTGATAACCCTTATATGCGTCCCACTATATGGCCCAAAACAGCATATTTAGGCCTATTTTTGCCTATTTCCTCCCGTGGCTGGCGGCTCTCAGCTTTCAGGAGTGACGGCTTCGGTGATGCCATTGCTGCTTTTGTGTCTGGCAATAAAATTGTTCAGCTGGAAATGTTAACGGCAAGCATTACTGCTTGTCATTCAGTTTATTTATATATTTGTAAAAAGCGTCGATATGAAAGGGGCAGTGGATTGTATCCGCCACTAACCCACATGGGAGGGGCAGCCTCACTAAAGCAGTCCCTAAAATTTCGTGTACAATTATAAAAGACACCTCGGGTGTTGGTGTTTCGGTTCCTGTACTGTCATTTTGTGGTTTGTTCAGCTTTTCTACACGCAAAGGTGTCGAGGGTGACTCTCCTTGTTTTAAGCTTCCTACATCTGATGTGGGCAGCTTTGCAACCACATTGCTGCCCACCTCAGGTGTCCCTTTATGGGGCCTCGCGACAGCTCACCAGCTAGCGGGCGGGAAGTGACTACATAAATAAATAAATAAGTAAATTACTATTTCCTGTAGAGTTGGGACTTAGAGATTTTCCGAAAATGGCTATTTGGCCGGTCCAACTTTGGGCCGGCCGCCTGAACGATCCTGGCCAGATATCGAAAATCGCCCTCGTTATTCCATGGCACCCAACCCATAGATTCTTATGCAACAATCCGCTTGTCTCTAGCTTGTTCCCTGAGCCCTGCAACTCTGACACAAAATAGGCCTTTTTTGGCCAAAATAGCCGTGAGGCCACCTTTGGCCGGTTGGCAAGGTGGCATGTCAGGTCGGCCGGCCAAAAACTATCAAAAAGGTACATTAACACGTCCATGCCTCTCAGAAAAACCAAACTTCACCAGCTGAAAATGCCCAGATCGTTCGGGTGTGGGTAAAAACCGGCATATGCGTATTTATATGTTAAAGTCCTTAGTTTAAAGTGTACCGTGGTCAGCGAGAGAAGGGGCTGGTGCGAGGCTGGGGCTGGGGCTGGTTTTTACCCACACCCGATCGTTCTATCATTAAGTCAGAAGAATGCCCTTTTCCGAGCGTGACGTACACGGAAAAAAACAAACGGAAATAACTTGTCCGGATTCCGGAAGCGAAAATTTTCAAAGTTGGAAATTTTGACCAAAACTTTTTTACGACTTGTAGTACTCGTTGTGCTGATTCCAACGATACCAAATTTATCTATTTTCGTTGAGTATTTAGCTGGCACGGTGCTCGAACGGGTCTCTAAGGGCCGCGCAGCGCCTTTCACACCCATATTATAGGGGAGCGCTCTCGCGCTCCCCTATAATATACATACATATATATATATATATACATATATATATATATATATATATATATATATATATTATATATATATATTATATATATAATATACATACATATATATATATATATACATATATATATATATATATATATATATATATATACATGTGTGTGTAGAACGTAATTATAGAGGGGCGCGATAGCGATAGCGACCCCTATAATATGGGTGTAAATAGGGTTGTGCCTTTAAGAAATTTCTCGGGCCGGCTCGGGCTAACCAACCTCCTCGGACCGGGCTGGCCCGGCCCTAGTCCGGCCTGAAGCCCGAGGCCCGCTTCACACCCGAGTCCGATTCACGATCACGGCCTGAGCGGCTCGAGGAGCCCGAACGGCCCCAGTGTAATCTGAGCGGCCCAAAGTACAGCCTGACACCTTTTGTGAAGTGGTTTTTGGAACATTAACACTAAAGTTTCCAACTGGTTGCGCGCAGTAGTATCGTGCCGTATAAGTTTCCTTCATTGGCAGCATAGTTTAACTTTAACTTGAATTCGCGAATTTTTTCTAAATTTTTGACCGAAACATTTTTACCCCCCCCCCGCCAAATTCGATTTTTCCGGGCCTCACCCCAGTCCCACCTCATCCCGGCTGACCCCACCCACCCAAATTTCGGCTACCCTCTCCCCCAACTTTTTCTCATTCGCTTGCTTGCTGAATGAATATATATATATATATATATATATACATATATATATATATATATATACTGCTGCTGAACCATGCTCAGAAAACTTTATCAGATTTAAAACCGAACGTTCATAAGCCTTAGGTTAGCTATCTATTAGTTGCATTGATCGTTAACCACTAACCTAAAAATTTCAAATTTCAGAATTAAATTATTAACGCAGGGACGCAAACAACGGCAAATAAATCGGTGGCTCAATCACTAGTCATTATATTTGATTCTTGTACAAATTTTTGGATCATGGATCAATCAAGGGAGTGATAAGATACATTTGGCTCTCCCACAATAAAATGCATTTTACTAATTAACAAAAAGCGGCTCAATCCTAATAATGGTTGGCTCAATCACTCTACTGACTAACAAGTTTGGCTCAATCGGTTTTGGCGTTGGCTCATTCAGTGGGAGTGCCAGGTGTACACACGCTCAATCACAGCCTCTGTTAGATATCAGCAACTTCGAAAGCGCAATAAACTAGATTTAATGTGGGGGGGGTGGTTCGATCCCCGCCCTGAACACTTTTCTTCACATCTCTCAATCCTGATTTCAACCTTTCAACGTGCTGGCCGGCTAAATCACAGGTTTCAAAAACCAGTACCAACTTGCCCATGACATTTTCAGCAGTGTATGTGTAGCCTACGGACAGCATGGCACCACAGAAGAATCCAATCAAAAATCGGAATCCCATAAACATTTCCCAAGAGATGGAAAATCCAGAGGCAATTCCGAAAACCGAAACGCCGATACTTGTCAATATCATAGACAATTTGCGACCCAGTGAGTCTGACAGTTGACCAAATATTAGAGGACCGAAAAACACACCTAAAATTTATTTAAGCTATATGCAAAAATTGCACTCAATTGTGATTTAATTGAACTGTGAATGATAATATTTAAGACCGTGTACAAAATCCTAGTTTCGAAAGACCTTTCTGCACAATGAAAATTGGCATCACCTCAACTAATATCGGTTTCACCTACTCATTTCACAGTATACATCAAAAATAGATAGATTCAGTAATTTTCTTATTATTTCTTATTATTTGGAATAGTTTACCAACAGAAGCAGTATCGACAGACTCTCTTCCACTCTTCAAAAAGATTGTAAAAAATCTAAAATTTACTGAAACTCCTAGTGGTCGCGTTGTATGTAGCCGCTAGCGGCCCAAAGCGATCACTGTCAGTTGCTTTATTAATGATTGTTTCCTCATTTGTTTGTTGTGTGTATTTTTGAAGTTCTCTTGCAAATGTTACTTTAGCTATGTATGCGTAACTTGATGGCTAGATGGCTGGCAAAATAAACCTAACTAACTAAATTTCTTATATTTTCTGATTACTTGAACTGTCTGGTGTGCGCCATTAAACAGCGTAAAATTTAGCTTGCGTTTTACGCTTTTGGAAGACTGAACTAGCATTTATTCAAGATCGACAGATCTATTTAAGTGCAGGCAAGGCAATCAGTTTGTCACTCAAAAATCTGGATCAGTTTGAGTCAGATGTGTCACACAGGTTTAGAGCGGGTTTTTTTGGAAAGGCTCCTTTACCGGGTCAGCACCCATTTTGCATACCTGCTGGAAATCTCAGTCAAACTAAAGCTACACCCAAATTCTATAGGCGGCTAGTTCTACCTGCCATCTGCACAGTGTTGATAAGATGTATGATGTAGGCACGTGACCCCACCAGCTGCCACTCAGCAGCGATTGAATAAAACGGCAAATCATAGGAGTAGCATTTTCCTTCGATAAGGACAATAGGCACATCGATTTCTAGAGTTTCGTTGAACAGTAGTGTTGAAATGCCGGTTCCGTTACAAGGCACCTCCTTGGGTTTAATGCCACCATAGATGGAAAACTTCAGTTGGCAACCAAAAACCCATAACATGGAAAGCATCCAAATAAATATTCCCAATTGGTACCAACCCATTGGACCGGCTGCCTTTAGGATGTCCTCGTATTTAGGTGGTAGGGATCTCGACTTCCCCTTTTCGACATTTTCTTTGGCAGTTTTTCCCGCCATTTTGTTCAGTGAATGCTGAAATGTAAAAAGTAACACTAAACTAATCAGTAATTATGGAAACAAGTAATGGTCTGCGTTGTGACAAATAGGACCAACCTTTCATTAACTTGCACAGGTATTTGGGTTTGCTTCGTATGATCTCCACCTAAAGCTAAAAACTAATATTCTGCACCATTAGTTCATAGTTTAAAAATTTATGTATGTGTTCAACCCTGCTCTGGACACAGATAAATTACTCAACTGTCCGGGCAGAATGCGATAATTGTAAGAATTAATCCATCTGTCTGCGCACATGCACAATTTATCTATCCATATTTAGACACTTTCGGAAGAAGAATTTACTCATCCGCCCGCTAGATATATACGAAATCTTGGATTTATAAAAATCGTGCTAATAAAAATTTTATTCTACCGTAGTTTGTAGTCTAACCATCGTGCTATTCAGGCCCGTAAGCGCTGGCCTTAGCACTTTTATACCATCAGTCATTGCTAGTGCTCTTATCTCTGCAATAGTGTCTACCCATAATCTCTATAAGTTCTATCATGATTTATTTGATCAGTCTGTGGCAAAGTATCTAGCGCAGATGAGTATGATTAAAAAAAGCGTATCACTCAAACTGCGATTTATCTTGAGCCTGAATTTTTTGTGCATCCGGTACTTTGTCACATTAATGGCGGACTGTGTTGACAAAGTGCAAGCTAAACAACAAAACTGGCAAAATATGTTTTAAGCTTAACGAACTTGACAGTTTCTGTCACGCAATGTTGATGCTTCAGTTGCTAGCTTTACTTGTAATTACAAGTAATTCGTGAATACCTTACAGCTCGGAAACAAAAAATAAATTGATGAAATTTGGATATGCCAGTAGATGGAAATTTTCACGGTTACTACTGAATTATTGGAATTATCTGCACTAATGTTAACTCCCAATGTTGTCATACGATACTATGTCAGCATCAGCTATACTGTGAGAAACTTCCACTAAAAATCGTTAGTCGTAAATCCTTCACATCCTTAAGTTTCTGCCCTTTTCCCAAACAATTGTGCGGCTCCACCCGGATTATCTTCTTAAATACCTCCAAAAATCAAATAACTGGAAGCCATTACAACGAAAATCAAAGCCTGCCGCAAAGTTTAGTAGCTGCTAAAAGCAACAAAAGTTTTTGGGAAATCTGTCAATTTGTTTGCTGAGCCGTTTTCCAGTTTGCCCAATCTGTGACATTCCTACGCACAATATTGACATAACATAAAAAAGCAAAGTTGGCGATTAAAATTTCGATAATGTTTTTGTTGCATCGGGACTACAAAATCCAGTTCTGTAGACACATTTTCAGTCCTCAAATGTCCACCAGTTTTCAAAACATTACAGCAGAAATCCCGAAGCAGGAATTTTGTAGAAATGAAAGGTTTTTAAAAATCATTTGCTTACTGAAGTGATTCAATCGTCTGCATTTGCCAACTATATGACCAAAATAAAATCTACGTTAAATGAGATATCAATAATTAATCTTAAAAACTCCCCAATTTCTGTGAAAATCATTTATACATTAAATAAATAAAGTCACAAATATTGCCTTTTTCGGTCGAGGAGTTAAAATTAACCAATTTTTTTCATGTCATCGATCCGAAAGGATTGCATAATTTTCACGTGTTCGCAAAGGAACACGATTCAATAAGTATTGGCTTGGCACTACAAATTCAAAGCACCGTTTGTAGAAACTATCAGAAAGTTTGTTTGAAGTTAGCACAAATGTTCTTTTGTTCAGTCACAGTCAGTACACAGTCATCTTAATTCTTCTGCTCCTGTATATAAAATTTTAATTTTAGGGGTCGAGTTCAGTGGTCAATGGGGTTGTTGGGTTCGCCGGTTATTATATAATGACCCCGATTCCATCACAGAGTGACTACAAAATTTGCTAACATCAGATAGCATCTTGTTAAAACTACTACTACTTACCTTATTGTCAGACTATCGTTTAGTGTGTAATCTTAGAATATTTGCAGACTTATATGTAATTTTGTGGGTTTATTTATAGCTCAGTACTCCACCCTTGTGTCAATTAAAAAATGGCTTTATCTATCCAGCGCAAACCACCATCTGGCAAAATGGAATGTTTCTTGTCTAAAGAATTTTATTATTGTCTATTATAAGCACATACGATTTAATATCTCGAGCGATTTGTTGCTGATAGAAAACTGTCAAGGCTGAATTTTATTTTTTCATAACGTCAGCCGCCAGAGGTGTAAAATGTAAAAAACAGAAAATGCAACTTCATTGCATTATAGGAGCAATATTTTATTATATATTTTAACTAGAGTTAATATATTTTACTGTCTTAGTTTTCCAAAACAATCTCTAAAGCTTAACATTTCTAAATCGGTGGAGAAGCTAAACGAAGGCGTTCCATTTCAAGCAAGGGGTACAAGCTATCATGTTCATATGTTTACCATTCGTTTGTCCTTAACGAATTAGGGAACAAATTTATTGTTGCTTTCGTTAAACATCACAACGTAAAGATTGCTTAAGGTGGTGATTCCTTTTGGGCACATATTATTGGTTGACGGTTAAAATCAAGATGAAATTTGATGAAACTTTCCAAAATAAGTTCTTTTAGCATTCTAACATCCTCCGCGTCACAAAACTTTGACGTATCCGTTCAGGGTTGGTTTTGCCGATTTTTGACAATTAGACAGTAGCTGCAAAGCTATTATTATATTCATTCGAAAGATCTTGTTGAACTCTACATTTTTGCTCTTTGAAGTACCTGCCTAGCTTTTCTCTATGGTGAGATATAGCTGATTTTCTTATTTTGGCGTTGAAAACTTGTCATTATTGCAGAAATCAAATAATCCGCCATTTCTTGAGATACGCGTGCCGTAAAATTAAACTAAGGGTGTCAATTTGAAGGTCTCGTCTGGGCCAATTATTTGTGGCATTATGATCCTCTAAATGCTATCCTGTACGCTGCAATCATAAAAAATGTAGTTTTTGCAAAAACATGACCAAATTTTTTCCAGCGATTGTGCAGCATTAACTATGCAAGATAGAAGGTTGTCACTTACTAGACGTGTTTTGCACAAAAATAGCCAGGGACCCTTTTTTAGTTGCCCCGATTGCTGCTTTCGAGCTAAAGTTGTCGCATGCCGAAGTTGGGAAAACTAGACAAAATCCAGGTTACGCATACATTTTAGCTAATTTCTTTATAACGAAGAGCGGTTTCATAACAATTAAAAAAGGGTCCCCAGCTATTTGATAGTGGAATCGAATTATGTGAACGACGCCTCACGAAAAAATTTACTTTAGTCTGCAAAAAATCTGGAAAATTAAATTACTTCAAAAATGCAGTAAACTAATTTCAAAGAGCTAAAGTTTGGTTTACTGTATTTATTAGAAATAGCAAATGTTAAGCTCCATTTTGATATAAAAATGGCTTCTTAACTCCAAGGAATAAATGAGTAATAACGGTTCAAAGTTGATGTCTCTAAAAGGAATCGTCACCTTAAGCCGAGGAAGTGCCATGCAATGGGTAATCCAAAGAACAGATCACCCAAGGATGGACGAAATCAACTCAACTAAGTTGATACAAGGCTGGTCAATATCATTTGCATAATTACGTTTTTTTCTTGCAAAATTTGTTAAAAACAGTTGGCTAAGGATTCAGCGTATCACCTATCCAAGTTCTGCAAGCACGTTTGAAACATTCAGGGTCCCCCGTTTTATAATTTATAACCGACAAGAATAGATTATAGCTGAATTCTTTTTTACCAAAACTACAACTATGTCAGCTTCACTGGTCACTCTTTACTACGACAATTCTGTGAATACTGATTGAAAATTTTAGAAAGTTTGGCCTCTGTCAAATGGCCAAACTATAGCAAAAACCTGAAAATGCGGAGCTTCAGTTATTTTTCCGAGTTGCGAAGAACTGCTCGGCGGACTCGCTTTACCAAACACCGTAAAAAGTTATACGAAAAACCTAATATTTCCTATCAATAACAGAACATTCATCCACTTAGGTCAGTAATACTCTATTATAGAATATTCCCAAAGTAACGGAGTAACTGCTAACATCAACACCTTGAAAAACGACACAAGTGTTTAAAGTTTAAGTGTTTAAACTATTAAGTTTAAAGCTAACAAGTAAACAAGCACGCCCTTTGCCCAGCGCTATTATTTTGGTTTATACAGCCAAAAGTTGGACACTTTGTTATCAAAATTGCGTAGAATTTGTGACTAAAGTACTTAATTCGTCATGCATAATGGCACCGAAAAACAACGTTTTGGTTTCATATAAAATCTCAGTTCAAATTTTGGACAAGAGAAAATGCTAAGGTGATACTTAATTGCAACAGTGTGCAGTTGCTTAATTTACATAACCTAACTTGTATACAGAGGAATGCCTGTCTAACTCTACTACAATTTTGTGAGTGTTTTTGCGTCTGCCGCCTGTGTCTTATTGCATTAAAGTGAGCTGTGCGTTTGTGCTATTGTTACTGAATACTTAATGTTAGACTCGTGATTGGGTATGGTTAGACAGGCAGGCAGAAGCTCGAAGGAATAGGTCTTCCTGGGTAAGAGTGCTCACCGCGCCCATTGGCTCTCTCCTGTTTCGGAATAAGGCAAGTGACTGCAGGCAGACAGGCGTTTTCATTAGTTCTTTATGATCTTGTAAGGAATTAGGTATTCATCCGTAAAGCAAATGTTTAACTTTCACATGTTTAAAAGCTATAATTGTTGTGGATCGTTTTTAGGAATAGGACGACCTTTCCAATAAGGTTGAACACAAAATTTTCAATTCCTTTTGGAAGAAGAATCTGTAGCACTCTAACAATTTTTAAGAAACATAGAAAATGTTTACTGTGCTGGTGTGTTCAACAGAACAGTATCTATATTACAC
The DNA here is from genome assembly GCA_030248195.1 of Trissonchulus latispiculum. Taxonomy (NCBI): domain Eukaryota; kingdom Metazoa; phylum Nematoda; class Enoplea; order Enoplida; family Ironidae; genus Trissonchulus; species Trissonchulus latispiculum. Next base: position 26,235 of record JASAND010017973.1, read on the forward strand.
TGGTAGTAACCTTGATTTTCATCGTCGCAACTTGCAGCAGAAGTCAGTCCGCAGCAAGCAAATGAGAGTTTAAACTGCTTTTTCATCTACACTCTCTACTTAGGAGTAGTGTCAGGCTTTAATATGCTTAACTTGGCTTGTTGGAAAAGGCTGAGAAACGTTAACAGGACTGAAGTGAGAAGGTACAAAACAAACGTAACAAACCAATGCCACAATATGCAAATTAGGCTAGCCTGACACTGTTCAGTCTAAACTTAGATAGAGACAGTTTGTTTTTATGAGTTCTTTTACGTGAGTTCAAGGTGTAATCTGTCGCTACTTACTGGTGCGTGGGTACAGATGTCTGATGGCGGCCAAAGTCTGTTTCCAGTAGACAATGTCTGTTTCTTCTGGACAAAGTCTGCGTCGGGTGGATAAAATCCATTACGAATAACCGCAATCCGTTCCAGCCAATAACGTCGCGGACATTCCAAATAATTGTAAGCTAATGAACATTGCAATTAGTTCGACGTTTAAAGTTCGGCTAGTGCTCACTGCAATAAATTATCGTACTGCAATGGCTTTTTTATCGTATTATCATAGTCATTATTTATATTTACTGTTGACATAAGTAATTGAGTGACAATATGGACAAATGACATTATGGCTATTGAATGACTGTGGTTACTTGCCTTGTGCTTTTGTGTTCTTTATTGCGCTACGATTCATTATGTAAATAAAGTTGCATTGTGCAGGCCTAGGTAGGGTTAGTGACAATTAGATTAGATTTCATCGAAGGAACCAACAGATACCATTATCTGCCTCTGCGAAAGCTAAGTGGTCTCTGAGCGGCTAATGTCTGAGCCAGATTTGACTTAAAATATCCGGAGAAATTGTCCCTTGGAATTGTCCCTTGAAGTATTAGGAATTGTCCAATAAGTAAAAGATTAGAAGAAGTTAGTTTTTGCTGCTTATCTAAATTGACTATAAAGCATACTCTAAGTTTTCACAGTAGTTTATTTAAAAATGCACAGTATTAAGTAAAACTGCACCGCATTCAGCAAAGTGCACAGCATTGCTGCATCAATTTTACTTGAAAACGTGTCACGAATTTATACATGCTGGCCCGCTTTCATCGGCTTCTATGCCGCTGGCCTAAGCCCGTTTGCTGCCGTCCGCCTACAAAAGTCCAATTCGAGTGGACAAAGTCCGATCCGGGTTCAAAGCGCAAGAAACGTTTTACCGAGTTGAGTTCAGTTCATTCGTTCGTTTGCCTTGAGTTCATTTATTCAAGACATAGCGACTATATACCTTCAGACTAAAATGATATAGGGCAAATAGAGCAGAAACATAAATACAAGAATCATCAAACCAAAGTAAGTATAGGATAATAGTAATAAACTTTAGATTAATAAATATAATAAAATGTGAGATAAAGGGTGATATAAGCTGATAAATAGGCAACCCAGTTGTCAATGCAACACAAAGTGAAAAGTAAGGCAAAGCAAAATGAAATATATGCAGAAATTGAGCTGACTTTCGTGAAAGCCATTATTTCGCTTTCTCTGAGATTTTCCTAAACTGTCAATCTTCAATGCAATAGCGGTGAAAGTTAATGGGTAAACTTTATAGTAAGTTAATGGGTAAGGTATCCACAGTGTTTGCAATTTCCAGCTCCCTTGGAACTTTGGGCCAGACTGTTACACCGTATTCTTCAGGAAAGGTTATCTTGGATAGACTTAGGGTAATTTCCTTTTTCCGGTGCTACTCGGCCCGTAGAACCAGGATCGGAGCACAAGTACTCCGTCCCAGGTACGCATGGACTGCTGAGGACGGGAGCACTGAACAAACATCTTCCCCATACTACGACATATCGGCGTGAGTGTAGATGGGTATTCGGATTATCTGTTCATCCAAACCGAGTGGTCCATCCGGCAGCCGGAACACTGTTGATCGTAAGCCAATTGGAATTGAGGTCAGGATACGACGCGCCAATGACCGAGACACTTCGGTGTGACGGTAGTGAATATTATGTAGCAAATATAGTAAATAGCAACTAAATAACATCTCATTTGATTCTGGCATGCAACATCCCAGAGGTAGAATATACGCCCTGTGCGATGCCCAATTGAACTTCATAACATCCCTTCCGTTGTGGCCTAAATGGCAAAATCAACCAATTACAATCACAACAAACACCAAATTCTTTATTGAATACCAAATTTTTTAAGAATCACTAATAGTAAGTAAGTTTTCAAAGCCACCAGCAATCTAATTTATTGATGAGTTTGAACTTAGGTGAGAAGGCAGATTCTTCCCTGAAAGGAAGTCAATTGATAAAGAGCAAAAGGAGCACTTCTGGTTCTGCTAGAACTACACGATTTCTTTAAGAGTTCTTGATCTTGACTTTACCCTCACGCCAAGTAGGGCGCCATGAATTTTTCTACTTATCCGAGGTTTGATGGCCCATTTTATCATGACTAGATCTTGACTCAGTGTACTTCCTCATAAGACAGTCTTGCGTTGTTGGTTAAGACATTGCGTTTTCGCCTAGGAAAGTCTGATGTGCAATCATTCCACTGTTTGTCTAACTTGCAAAATTTTGCTGAGATACAGCACACAATTTGTGCCCTGACACGAACAAGCTGCAGACTGCTTTTACTTTTACTTTTGCTTTTACTTCAAATAAATTATTTCGTGATGAGACGGGACGCTTTGCTCACAACAGTAAAAACAACAAAGTAACGCATCTTGTTCGTTACACATATGCCCTAGCAAAAATGTTGCCAGCTTAAACCACTGCTGTTGAAAAGCGTTTGAACAACAATATTTTGAGATAAAGATTATGAAGAACAAACATTTTCAAAAATTGTAAACCTACAGCGCAGCTAACAATAACGGAACTCATATTAAATTCAATATTCAATTAATATTTTCTTTATTATCTTCATTAAAACGTGTTTACTTCGATTTCTTCAAATTTCACCCTGAATGGACGAAGCAGCTCGCATAACTTTGCTAGTTGGCGCCCTTCTATCTGCATTTACATTTCTATCTAACTAGCATTTAACAACAAACACAAAATCAATCTGTTTGGGAGGTAAACTAAGTTACAGTATTAACCTTGCAGCTGCACCAAGTAATTATACGTGGTGCGGAAGAATTTCGTAAAGTGAGTGAAGAATCCACCTTCCCTCCTAAGTTCCAGCAGATCAGCTGTTCCTGCCAGTATGCTTATACCTGAAGTTTGACCTATCGTTAATTTCAGCCTTGTGCCACAAAGTACTCTGACAGCCCTTGCGGCCAGTTTGCTGAGAGGGAAGTGTGTGACTCCTTATCCCGGAGATGAAACTGTGCCGGGCTTATTTTGTGCCACCCCTCTGTGCATCTACAGATAAGGAACGGAACATATATCTCCTTTATTGTTTCATGATTTGGTGCAGTTGCGCAGAATCCACGAACTAAAGTAGAAAAGATTTAAGAATTTAAAAGTCCACTAACGCAGGATGTGCTCAGCCCATCTGATTTTCCACTTACGCAGAAGTGGGAATATTAAGACTAAGCAGATAGACCTACACCGGTACGTTTTTAATTAAACTTTATGAAGTCTGCAGTTCTGTTGAAATGTAATGCATGTTATGCAAGTCTGGATATATAACATTGCAAACTACAGAATTTGAATTTTTATCCCAACGAATGTAATAAATAATCCATTTGATTCAGTCCACCCATCAGGCCAGTGTTATTAGCTTTGCCAAACAGCCCTTAACATTTTTTGAATAAGATTGCTTTGAGTTATTAATGTTATTCCGAGTATGCAAAATGGCCAATTCGTTAGCGATTAACTATTTACGTGTCATAGCATGGCGAATGAAGTTAATCAATGAAATCAAAAGTTACGATTACTTGCGTTTTTTATTTACATTTTCAATATAAATTTCACTTTTCCAATTATACATTTGCAATTCTGTGCTACTATTTTAAAATGTCCAATTTGTTTCTGTCCTATATATTATTTTAAAATATTCCATTTTGTGCTGTTGTTCTATATAACTCTACTTGATGAATGGATGAATGAATTCTGTAAAATGGACCTTAACTGTGTGCCCGAAGTTGAACTCCACAAACGTTCTCGAGTCGGTCGTATTTTTCAGTCTCACGGAAATCTGTCAAATTGAACAAACTCTTTGGAACTCGAAGTTACTGAGTTTTCCAAACAGTTCACTGCGGCGCCACCGCAGTGTTGCTTAATGATGAGTACAACAGTACCACCAATTACGGTCAAACCCCGGGTAAGATGGAAGCTGTTCGCATTGGAAGACGAATTCGCTACGCTGCCGTTGCAAGCCACTTGTTTCAGTACCAAGCACTTACAGGCAGGAATTACAAACATAAGTTTGAAAAAATTAAATATCAAATTCCCATTAAGTAACTTATTAAATGTTTCAGTTTCAGGTGCTGAGGTACTTCAGATCTCAGCTAAAAATTTCTGTCCGAATATGCGTTCATGAAAGGTGACAGTTAGCTGATATCAGAAAATTATCTGCGCATTTTGATATGACCCAAACGGTATCACAATGCACGTACAATCTAGTGGAAGGATATAAGCTCACAACACGAGAAAATTCCTGTTTCAGTATTTCATTTTATAATATGGTTTCAGTTGTTTTTTTTCAGTTGCCAGATGTTTCCCTTCTGTATTTGCTTTAGATGAATTTAAGTGATGAAGCTGCTCACATGTCAGCTTTTAAGTCTGTCAAATTCGAAACTTAGAAAGCCCACTTTAAAGTAGTTCCTGCAATGCCAAACGCACAAGACGACGTCACTTTTTAGGAAGTGCGGGCAGAAGCCCTCAATGGATGAAATTTCGATTTTTCCGCAGATGGGAGATGGACAAAGGCCTTGTTCTGGGCACACCTGAAAATTTACATAAACTCTGCGCTGGAGATGTTGTTTATTTGACTGGAACTTTCAAATCTAGTCCTGGACAGTTTTCAGTTGCTGCTTTTTTTCTGACATTCAGTTGCTAGGTACTTTGGCCGAATGTTTCCTCTTTTTAAATCTACATAAGGTTCTGCGTTAGTGGAGTCTGCGTGAGTAGAATGCTATAAAGCCGTGATAAAAAAATGCATGTAACGACATAAATCCAAAACCTTTGTGGCTATGTTTCAAAACTATTGACATACTCATACAGTATTTTATTGAGATAAGATCCCATGCTTGTTTTCTTGTCTCGGTGCAACGAACGTCTGTGCATCGTGCATACATCGTGCTGCAAATTATTTGAACGAACATATTGTGTTTGTAGTATTTGTATTTGTAGGAACATCATGTATTTGGAAGAACGAATCTTTAATGAGTAAAATAGATTTTAGTTAAGCCTGGCTCACATTATGTTTATGTGTCTGTTCATGTTCTGTGAGTTTATATCTTACGATAAAATCGTTCACACTGCTAATTACTTATATCTTAGGCACCACATTTGCTTCTTTCCACCAATCAAGTTGATTAATTGCTGGACTAGCTGCAAATGAATTGGATTAATCTCTAAATACCTGTGACAACAGTTGGCCTTGGCTCAAATCAGTAGAAGCTGTTTGAAAATAATTATATTTTTATTTCCATTTATTCAGAACAATAATAAATGGATTGTAACATGGTCATGGTAACATAGAAACAATAAAACATAACAAAATGTACAACATTAGTATATACAATTCGCTTCCTTTACAAACATAGTAACAACTGCTCTAACTGAGAAAAATTGTTTTAATAAGGTTTAAATTGAAGCAAAAGATTTTTATTGCTTCCTCTTAATCTTGGTAAGAAATTCCATGTTTCATGAATTAGCAGGCCAATTTTAAAAGTTGATTTCGTAAAATTAGTTTTAATATCTCACAATTTTAATAAACTAGATAACATCTCACATTACTATCTTAATAAAGCCTCAGTCTCTCTCTGTATATATAGTTTAAAAATTTGTTGATTTTGTATTTCCAGTTTGCCAAAAAATGTACATCTAAAATTTCTGGTCCTGTTAGCCTAATGAATTGTATACAAATTTGTGTGTCCATGAAACTGATAAAGTTCACGATCCTGAAATGATACTTAAAATTACAAATCAAATGTTTAACAAATTAAATAAAATGTCCCAGCAAAAACCCGACAACCTAACGTCTATAAGCACTACAGCAACCCTTAACATTAGAGTTACATTTTGGAAACCAAAGTTATAACAAAGATTAACAAGCACAGCATAAGGTTCCAAATATTCTTCCATTGTTCTAAAATTAAACAACATTTAAATGTGAACTAATTTTCAATGAAAGGTAACACCTAATTTATTTCGTATTTCGAAATTGTGTTTTAAAAGGTTTTAGGTTGCTGGAAGATACTACAAAAACTAAGCCAAGACTCGGAATCAAATAAATTATAGCAAATTTAAAAATGCCTTCAAAAAAATGATAATTATAATAGAAGATTTTAGATTTAATCGTTAAAATTTTTTATTAGACGGTTGAAAAGGAGAAACTTACATGTTGAGTGGAATTTCAAAATCTTCGGAGACAACGCATTCTTGTTCGTGTTTCTTCGAATCTTTTTGTTTACACTCTTTCACTAAAATTAAAATTCTGGTTAATTATTTTTGAATGATTTTTTGATATTAATAATTGCAACAGTGTCGGGAATACTAGAAATTATTCACTATCAACGGATCAGTGGATGTTGCCAAGTGACAGCAAGCAGTCTAGAATTTCACAAAATACAAATAATTATAGATTAAATAAATAAAAATTAAACATTAAATATCTACATTCAATAAAGCAATGCACAACTAGAATCAGAAACGCTTTTCTGGGGAGTGAGAAATTTTAGCCAGACCAAGGAATCGAAAATCCTCTAGTCCCCTAGTAGACTTAAAATTTTCTAATTTGCATATTTACCACAGTGATGTTTAAATCTGAGTAGGCCCGGATCGCAATCACAGCGTCTACTGCCATCAACATGGCGAACGCATTTGGCACTACCGCACGGCGCCTGGCATTGCACATCGTGCAGGCAGCCCTTGTCACCCGGTGAAAGCACTGGAACAAAGCATGAATGAAAACAAAAAGTAATGCAATAAATAAAATCAAAAAACATTTCAGAAGTTGACTTTCGTGCTTTTTCTGACAAGTTTTCCACTGTAATTGGAAGACAAGATTTTCTGCTAATTCATTTTATTTTGCTTTTTAGTTAACTCATTAAGTGTCATACATGGAATACAGATTCCCTGAATACACCACTCTTTGTTTGTCCAGGAGCAATCCTTGGCTTCATCACACTTATTCCAACCGTAATAGGTGGCAAAAGGCAGTCCCTAAAATAATTCAAAACCGGACTAGCATAGCACCTCAAACCGAGTTAAAGTTGTAGAGGTTAAATCTAATTCGATTCCTTTTTGCATACCAATTTTAGCTCCTATGGGTTGAACACTAATACAGATTAACTCAAAATTCTCTAAAGGTAAACCTCCAAAAGCTATTTATACAAGTTTCAGCTATCTACAACAGCCACAGCGTTCTGGCGTTTTCTGAAAATAGTAAAATGCTGTGCTTCCTGCGAAACCTAAAAGTTTATTACTCTGATTTCAACCTTTCGGAGTTCACGCGAACTGCGACACACTCTGGGTGAGACAAACCTAAAGCTTTGGCCGTCCGATCATCCCTGTCCTGCGCATCGAACTGAACCGGTTCGAACCGGTTGTCCTCACAGCAAACCCCATCGTCCTCACCAGACATAGCCGTAGGGACAGGGATGCTTGGGACTGCAGGATTTGATCCATCGACTGGACTCGTCGGCATAGCCGTTGCTCAGGCAGGATCGCTTGTCGTCGATGCCCTGGCCGCGGTCGACGATCTGAAACAAGCCAGGCACAAGATGTAATCGCAGCGACAAAATGCCTAACCCAACCGGTAGGAGATATTTAAACAGAACTGGCACAGATTGTACTACCTAATCAATCTAAAGATATGCCTGATAGGATGTGTTCATAAAACCGGGCACGAAATACCTAACAAACCTGGCACAGGTTTTGTTTTCCTAAAAGCACACTTTGTCCACCATTCAGGAAATAGTTATATCTTGCCGTTTGCAGCATGGAATTTTGTTATCAACATGTATACTAGGACTAAGCCAGGGTCTAAGTATAAGGATCATTAAGTCTAGGCTATTTTGGCTATGAAATGAAATTTAAATGGTTTTAATAATTTTTTTGTAGTTTAACTTTTGCCACTGATGGAATTTAAATATTAACTGATTTCAGAATTTACTCAAATGGGAAGGGGGAAATGTTGCCTCCCCTTCTGAGCAATATTTTCCAAATTTCTGAACCAATGGGGTAAGCATAAAAACAAACTGAATTTATAATGAGTTAACATTAATAAACATAAATGGTAGAGTTTACGTCGGAGATTTGGGCAACAAATATTGTTGGCTACATCACAGGTGTATCCTACAGGACAGAGAGAGCTGATACAATTTCCGGCTGGTGTTCCTCCGTTTGCACATCGGCCTGAAAATGATTAATTAAATACATTA
>JASAND010017974.1:0-53192 GCA_030248195.1 Trissonchulus latispiculum
GGAGGGATCGGCCTACCAGCCGCGGAGGACCGGGGAACGGGAATCCATCGGGAAGGGGTTCGTCCGCCAATTGGGGGAAGGCAGGGTTGTAGTGGGTGATACCTGCCGCCGGGCAGTATACATCCTTGGACCTGGGGTTTGGATGGGTACCCGCCATGAAGGCACTATGGCGGTTAATATCCATGACGAGGGGAGCCGCACGGAGACTGGCCGGAGGTAGAAAAGGGTGGATGGGGATAGCCGCGGCGACGCCGTTCAGCCATGGCTCTGATTCGCTGCCGTAGGATGTCCTGGAAGGCTGAGAATTGGGCCTGGGTCAGGGGTTCGCGGGTCTTGGGGTCTAGGAAGAAATCGTCTAGACCGCCTTGGAGGAACCAGAGGAGGACTTCCAGCCAGATCCGTCCGGCGACGTTATGACCGGTCTACACGGCAGGGTTGTAGGGGTCCGGGTAGACGTCCGGGTCCATTTCTCCGATGGACGCGGCAGGTTGGCCGTTGATGAGGGGGCCAAGACTCCAGTACCCCAGAGAGGGTCATCTGAGGACTCAGCAAAGAGATGGGTGGGGTAGGTGACGAGATGGACTCTCGTACAGGAGTTGGAAGGCTATGCGGACCATAGCCCGGGTGTTGAGGCCACCTGCCCAGTTGGCCTTCAGGGACTCTGGGGACGAGTTCAGCATTTGGGACACTTGGGTTTTTCCGGGTGGTGGACCGGGAACGATGCTCAGTTGGCGCAGGAGGGGCTACCCCTCGCTGAGCTGCCGCCAACTGAGCCTCTAGACTAGCGGCTTGAGTTGGCCGCTGGACCTCTGCTACAATCTCAATGGAAGTGAACTAGGCCGCCGAACGACGTCCTGAGGCGGTCTCGGCTGGCGGGCGGGGACCAGATCGAACAGACGCTGATCCGGACAGCTCAGGGGGGGGACAACCATTCCCCGCTGGGAGGGATAAGCGGTGTGGGAACAGGACCACCGCTAACTCCAGAATGTCTGGAAGTACTGTATCTCTGTGGCACGACCTAGGGCAAGGTCTGGGTTGGGGCGAAGGCGGGGGAGGCAGCGCTCGCGCCAGATTGGGCACTGCCGGAAGTATCACAGCGCTTCCCGGGAGCGTTGTCGGATTCGGACTTGGGCAGGGAGAGGGGGCGGGGTTTGCTGTCGACGGTGACGGTTGGAGGGGTCCGAGGGGTGGGGTCGGCCGTGGCGCGCAGCCGTCATCCGTCGCCAGTCAATCTCGGCCCATGGGAGTTGGGGGTAGTGCCACTGAGACCACTGACAAATAAACCGGACAAAGGGAAAGAACATTGCTTCGCGAAGGATATGGGGAGGTTGGACTGGGGGTGTCAAGGTACAAATCAAAGGACCAAGAGGGGACGGGCCAGGGGCCGGTCGTTCGACAGGACCGACAAACATGATCTCCTCATAAATGGCGGTTTGCTCCTGACGCTGACATCGGGAGGGGCGTGCGTCTAGAGCGGTAAATTCCAGGGCTGGGTACAGGGGGCCGGCACCCAGACGACGATGCTGGACGACGTCTTGGGTACCTCGGGGGCCGTAGGATGCCGTGGGAGCCAGTTGGAGGGCCATTTAAAGGTCACAGAAATTGACTTGCCGGGCTGCCCGGTGAGCCAGGGTAGCGTGGGTATAGACTTCGTGTGCCTCGTACACGATGTCCTGAATGTGGGGGAGGGGATCCATACCCTGGGTGCAACAGGTATGTTCCTTGGGGTTGGGGAAGTGGTACTCCGACGTTAGGCGGGACAGATGAGACGGCGGTCCGCGCAAAAAGCCTGCTCAATCGGTAGCCTGGCTGGGCCAGGTAGGCATTTCACGGATCACTTGGGGGTTTTGGGGAGCTTTCCGCAATTTAACGGGGGGGGGGTAGGTTTTGCGATATGAATGGGGAATGTCAGGTGCTGCTGCCAGCACTGGGGAAGCAAACCCGGCGGGACCAGGTTGCTGGGACACTTGGAGAGAGGCATAGGCCTCTTGGGGAATGTCGGGTGCTGCTGCCAGCACTGGGGAAGCAAACCCGGCGGGACCAGGTTGCTGGGACACTTGGAGAGAGGCATGGGCCTCTTGGGGAATGTCGGGTGCTGCTGCCAGCACTGGGGAAGCAAACCCGGCGGGACCAGGTTGCTGGGACACTTGGGGAGAGGCATAAGCCTCGTTATACGCTTGGGAATCAATTGACCGGTAAGCAACGGTGGAGGCATGACTGGAGGTAAGGGATTGTGCCAACTCTGATGTCGGGAACACTTGAGGGCGAAGGGAGAATAGGTTACTCAGGCCGGAGGGGCAGTCTGGGGGTGTCTGCACTGCCTGCGCGGCCTGTGTTGCCTGGGCTTGGGATACTGCACCTTGTATCCCGTTGTCTGGGTTGGCTGCGGGGGAATGGGTGTCAGCCGGCGGAGAACCAGCTGGGCGGGACGGCGGTCTGCCGCCATCCGATAGCACTGAACCGGGGCTAGGGCCTGAGGGGTGTTCTGTGTAACGTACGATAGGGTTCACAAGTAAAAATTCAGTCGTGGGGGGTCGGGACGGGATCTCCGCGGACGGGCCCGCAGGAGATTGTTGGGGACCGGGTTCAGAGGCGGGTAGGGTATTGGGGAGGGTTTGAGAGCCGGGCTGCCCAGTCTCTCTTGTAGGGGAATTCTGGCTCATCGGTAGCACCGGGTTCCAAAAAGCTTGATCAAGCTCGGGGAACTGGTCAAGGCTGTTGACGTCCAAGGGCTAAGGAGGATCAGGTCGTCGTATTCGGGGCCAGATGGAACCTTCGCGGAAATTAATGGAATATAAATTTCGGAATATAAAAGCCAGAGAACAGCACCAATTTGGGCAAGAATCACGTCAGTGCCCACTAAACAACGTCCGTACCAAATAATAATGCACTGAAGTTACGAAGGAAGCACCAGCTCTGAAACATACAAAGAGCAGTGCATTCACAGAAAGGTGAAGAATTGTAAGAAAGAGTGTGCTGGGGTGAGAACAGTGTCAGTATTTTGGAAGTGAACTACCGAAATGGTAGTTGTAGGGAGGGTACGAAAAACCCAGGGTAGGGGGCAGGGGACAGGACAGGTTTTGGGGAAAGGACAAAGGGAAGAAGTTTGGGATTTCAAACCCACTTTGAAATATGCCAAACAGGGTGTGAGGGGTGGGCCGTGCTCCGTATCGAGCTGATTGGCCTCATTTCGACCATCGGTCGAAATAACTAAAATCATAAAAAGAACTGGATATGGTATACAGGTACATACGTAGGATCGGCCGGACCTTACGGTACGGTCCTAGGGTACGAGGTACTACTTACCTGCAGTTTTTGCCTGTACGTATGTAGCATACAAGCGAAACAAACGGACCGGAGGGGGAAAAGAGAACAACAAAAAAACTAGGGGAGGAACATACTATTTAATTATCGTACATACCATGCATACAAAACATATATACCTAGGAATCAAAAGTACATACGTATGTAGGACCCTAAAAGGAGAAAAATTTTGGATTTATTAGAATACGTATGTATACCTAATAAAGGATCGTAACGTGAGGGAGAAAGAGAAAAAGACATAAAAACCCCCATTTTAGTTTAAATAGAAATCGTAAAAGAAGAAGAACAGAAAAGTAATATAAATCGTATAAGTATACAAAAATGTATAAATATACTAAGGAGAAAACCCCAATTTAGACTAAAAAGAGAGAAACCCAAAAATTTGAAAATAATATATATAAAAGTTATCGAACGTAGGGTCCTACAATTTTTGACCCTAGAAACATTTATACAAAATTAGACATGCATACGTACATTTATACTACAACCAAACACCTAAACGAACATTCAAACAAAACACCCTACTTTACGTATTTATATTGATGCGCATCAAGCTAATTAATAAGCGTGGTGTAGGCCTACATTAACATACCAAGAAGAGGGGGAAGGGAAGAATAAATTAAGGGGAGGGGGACGGGTGCGTATACCATGTCGGGCAAGGCGAAGGGTCTAACACTCCAGACCCTTTTTGAGTTACCACGTAGCGTAACCCTAATAATAAAAAAATATGGGGGAGTAGGGTCCTGACCAGCAGGACCCCAGAGTTATCCTACATAACTCTAAAAACAGTTTACAAACTTACCAAAATAAATCATTACGGGTTTTTCGTTTAGCGGTTTCTGGGCATGGGATTCGTAGATCATGGGGATAACGCATTAATAGGCTTGGGCAAGGGTGTCGTTTCGAGCGTAGCAACAACAAGATCCCAAGTGTCGCTGGTATTGGCCTGCCATGTGCTCAGGCAACTAGGCGGGCTGCAAGTGCCTGAGATTATCGGGGTTTGGATAAGGTTACCGGAAATGACACTGTTCGTTACGGTAATACAAAATTTATCGGCCAGTGCCCGTAACTCGTCTGGGGTAAGGAGTGATGTCTGCCACATAGGGGTAGAAAGGGAATGGGACTTGGGGACTACGGACCAATCATAGTTTTGCATGAGGTCATAACCAATAATAAAATCTTGGTACAGACCTTGGGCAACGTGGAAGGGAAATGAATATTTGTGCCCGTTGCACAAAAAGGGTATCTCGCATTTCCCCAATATGTCAAGGGACGTATCCTCCGCAGCTGTGGAGAATTTGGAAGCCGCAGAGGTATGACGGGCAAGGGAGAGGGTACCGGAGGCATTTACATGGTCGAAAAATGCCTTGGATATGTAGCAGACATTCGCACCGGACTCCAAAAGGGCTAGGGCCTTCACACCAAAAATACTTACTAGCAGGTGGGGGCTTTTTTGGGAGGGCAGACGAGTACACTGGGACACGTAAAAAGGGGCAGTGTCAGTCAGGATTGCTTGGACGAGGTCACTGACGGGACCTGTCTGTTCATGGTCAGGAGTATCTTGAGCCTCAGCGTCCTCGGCTTCAAAGGATTGATTTCGGTCACTCAGGTTACTGAGCGGAGTGAGGTTGGGTTGGGTCTCAGGGTCCTCAGCCTCCGAAACCTGAGCGAAGGCATTTTGGGTAGGGAAGGTAGTAGGAATGACCGCTGGGGTTGGCAGCTGAGGCTCATTGATAACAGCAGGGGTGGGACTTTCTGTTTGATGGACCAGCTCTCCCAAGAGAGCAGTGGTTTTGGGCTGGGTCTCAGGGTCCTCAACCTCTAAAACCTGAGTTGAGACATTTTGGGTAGTGAGGGTAGTAGGGGTAGCCGCTGGGGTTGGCGGCTGGGGCTCATTGGTAGTAGCAGGAATTGGGCTTTCGGGTGGCAAGGTTAGCTCTCCCATAGATTGGGATCGCTGACGAAGGTGGGGTCGAGGGAGTCGTTTGGGTTTGGGCAAGGAGTCGCTTCTGGTGGACTCGTGGGGTTGGCAGAGTTGACCGGACATGTCCAGCTCCTCCATGCACTGACGAATTCGGCCCAGAAGGTTCAACAGCATGCTTTCGAATTCTTCGAATTTTTGGCGGGTAAGGTCCATGGTTGAGGAGAAGTCCCCAGGAGACTTCTCAACAGCTTTAGGGAGTTTTGGGTACGATTCCTGCTGATGATCCTCCACCGGACTGAGCAACTCTCGGGGATCCTGGTACATGTCGCCCAATTCAAAGCACAGAGCCCACTGGTCGGGGCCAAAGGGGTTAGTGGAAATCGCAATAGGGGAGGCGTGGTCGTGACGAGCACGCTTGGAATGTCGGGAAACTATTTTCCAAGAGTAGTTTCCTGTCTCCCGCATGGGGTGGGAGTTTCCGGGGGCATTGCGAGTGGAGGCCGTGGTAGAGGTAGCTGTAGTGGGACCATCCTGGTGATGCGAGGTACTGGGGAGGTGTTGCTGGCCCTCGCCAGTCAGCAACATCTCCCCAGGGCTTAGAATAAACTTAGGGGTGGAATGTGTACGTACTTTGTTAAATGTACGTACATGGTTTGTATGGGGTAAAATTTTGGGCGTCAACAGTGGATCAATTAGGGAGGGGATAGGTACTTGGATCTTGTTGGACGCTACGGGCTTCCCGTAGCATCCGCGAGGGGAAGTCCACTGCTGACGATTAAACCTTTCGCAACCTCGCAACACCAAGTTTTTCCCTACTGGCTGAGAGCTATACTCAGGGTGGGTGGGTAGGCAAGTCTGTGGCCTCCACTGACAGGTTCGTGTGCGTTTGGGCTCCAAAAATGAAAGGCGACGTTGGACAGGGTAAGGGGGTTCGACCTCGTGGTCAAACAGGCTGGGGGGTTTCGTAGATTGAGAGGAGGGTGGGGATGGGGTATACTCCGTTGAACAAGAGGACACAGAGACCGTCGGGGACTGATGTGACTCCGGGTGATGGCCACTTGGTGAGAAATAGGGTAAGGGTTCGGGCTCCTCTGAGCTCCGATTGACCATCCGAGGGTTATCAGTCACTTCATACACGGGGACCATATTAACTGGGTAGGGGTCAAACCGGGGGTGCACGTCGGGGCTTACTGACGGCGCCCCAGGTTGGCGTTTCCCTGGTTCTGGAAAAGGCCATCGGAAGTGGGTTGATGACTAACTTGAGGACTGGGTTGGGGTTGGAGGTCACTCAGGTCACCTCCTTGTTGGCAAGGGGGGGTCCGCGCTTGAGGTTGGGGGCTGGCCATCACCTTCGGACTCGCCAACATACGTAGGAATCCGGGGTGGTTGGGCCCCAGGTTGTCGACTGCGCGTATACGGATGGGGCAGTATTGCCACCCGTGCCCCTCTTGGGTGCGCCAGAAGCACAACCTGGGCCCATGAGTTCTGGAGTTGTGGTTGCGGGGGTAGGAATTGGAATTATTTCGAATTCCATATGGGCGGGATTTGATCTGATCATGGGGGCCTTGGGATGGTTTCGTTCCACTAGGGGCCGTAATGGATTTGGCATGGCGTTTCGTGGACGGGCAGGTTTGCGCTACCAGGGCTTCCCTAGCAGGCAAATGGGGTTTAGGGTATCCGGGAGTATGGGAGGAATATTCATAAAAATACTCCAATGGGGTTTGATGGGGAGGGGGAGCCCATCCAGGACACGCCGGGGCTTTGGGACAAAAACCCAGAGCGGGTTTTTTCTTGGGTTGGGGCTTTCCGGACGGCTGTTCCAGGGGAGTGGGGTTGGGGGGTGGGGCTGAATCTGCTGAATTTCCGGATGTAGAGGGGTAGGGCTCATGTGAGGCCAGGGGGGGCGTCCCGTCATCATAATTCGGACGGTTCCGTAGGTCACCCGACTTGTCCCACATCAAGCCGGATGAGGGGGAGGCCAGGCCCCAGTGTTGGCTCGACCGGCAATTTGGGCAATTTTGAGCTCCCTCAGAGGTAGCTCTGGGTCGGGTGAAGAGGGGCATGGGTTTTCTCACTCTTGGCAGGGCTGAGCCCAAACCAGTGAGACGGTCAAAAATGGGGTTTTTGGGGTTGGGGGGATCGCCGGTCAGCCGGGTCAGCTGCTCCTGATACTTCTTCCGCTGGCCTCGGGTACATAATTGGTCTTCTTCGCTCGGGTCAGAACCGTCCAGATGAACCGTGGAGTCATGACGGGAGGGGCTTCCCCTACCTCCGTCCTGGGGGGAGTCCAACGAGGGGTGTAGATCGTCCTCGGGACTCAGTCCTGACCCGAAGCGGATGTGGACGGAAGATCCGTGCTGCCCAGAACTTCCGGCCACGGCCCCAAGGTCAGGAGGGGGAGGGTCAGGAGATCGGGCCACTCTGGGTTTACTGTCAAAGGGGTCGTCTTCAGGGGGGCGATTATCCATTACAAACACGACACAAAAAACACAACTCACCAAATTAGTTATATACGTATATCCTATTTTTGGGCAGGACCGGGGGGCGATGGGGATTTTCAGGATAGGATATACGTATATAACTCAAAATCGGGGTTTTCCGGCCAGGGACACGAAACTCCGGCTGTACATACGTATTCCGGGACCAAGAATCGGGGGGTTGGGTCGAATCTCCAAATCGACCTGGATTTGCGGGGAATCCGTCCAGAGAATAAGCAGCAATCCACCAGTTGGGGCTTACGTCGTCCAACAGTACAAGGTTAGGTTCCTGGGCGGGCCCCGGGATCCAACCAAATTTTACAAAAATTTGTATTTCCCTCCCAAAAACATTTTCTGGGTAGGGGGGGACTGATTGGGGTAAATCTAGGGCGGGCAGGGAGTTGCTGGTATAATAGGGATGGGTTATCACTTGGGCGGTTCCTAGTGATAACAAAGGGGGAAAGTTGGGCTACCCAACTATAATAATAAATTCCAGAAAGGTAGGGGAAAAATAACACAAGCACTAAGAATTCACCAGAATAAACCAGTACGACAAAAATAAACACGCCACTAGACAACCGAAAGGAAACAGGGCTAATAAAAATTCAAAGGGGACTGAAAAGAAATCAGGCGTCTGACTGGGACTCCAAGCAATGCGTGGGCGGGACTTCAAAGGACCCAAGCAGCGTCAGGCGCCTGATAAAGACTCAAGCGATGCGGGGGCGGGTCAAAAAAGTTAATACAAAGGTTTGCAATTGGGAATGACGTCAATTGCAGACCTTTGTAAAGCCACACGGGGGGATGGGTATATATGAACACCAAGGGAATAAAAGACCGGCGAACCCAGTCAAAAAGCCACACGGGGGGATGGGTATATACAAACGCCAAGGGGATAAAAGACCGGCGAATCCAGTCAAAAACCCACACGGGGGGATGGGTATATACAAACGCCAAGGGGATAAAAGACCGGCGAATCCAGTCAAAATAAGGAAAATGGAGGGGGGAACTTTACAGGTAGTAGATATAAGGGGAAAAATATTTGGGGGGGTTCTAATAAAATTTTTTTGGACTAGGGGGGGTTAAGAAAAATTAACTTGGGGGGGAGGAAAAATCGGGAAAAATATTTAGGGAAAAATAAAAGAAGAGCCTAGGCCTGGCAGCCTAATGTAAAATATGGGGGAGCTAGGGAATTAAACCGCTGAGCTCACGCCCCAAATTTTACAAGGGAACTGTGCGCAAGAACGCTGACCAGCGACTGCGGGTGGAGATATTTAGTCCGACTTGCCTCGCCAAGGGTGAGGGTCAATTTTGGGGGACGCCAACGGGGCGCCAGACAAAAATGGGGGGCACGCACGCAGAGTTGAAACTCAGTTATAAACCAACTCCGGGCTATTCCCAGAGCTCTACCTAGCCAGTAAACTAGATCAAATTAGTTAAATTAATAAATAAAATTAAATAAATAAGCAGAGAGACAACTGGCCAATTTATTCGGAGGCTGACAGGGCAATGACAACAATAAAAATACCTTCCGGGCTACCCGGAGGGGACAGGGGAATACAGCGGGCTACCCGCAATACAGACAGAAATGCAGGGCACAGGGGGGATATAACCAGAGGGTGAGGGAACCAGCAACAAATGGGAACAAGGGGGAAATACAATACAACTGGGGAGGGGGTAATAGCTAACAAAGGTAGACCCGGGGGGAACGGGGACAACCCCGCGAAAAGAGAATAGAGAAGGGGGTGTGTGTTAGGAATTAGGAGAAAAAGAACTTGAAAAGGGTTAGAAATAAAACAGGGAATTAGAAAGGGTAAGTGAAAGGAAATTTTCAAAGAAAAATAGAGACAAAGGCACTTACGTTTTTAGGTGTGGATTTGCGTAGGGTGGGGGCCCCAATCTAGAAACCCGACCGCTCAGTAGGTAGACAGACTCCCAAGCAACTATAAACAAGTCTGAGTCAGCATCGAAAGGAGACAAACTGGAAAAAACCAGTTTTTGTCAGCGTCTGCTGACGTGCATGATCTGTCTTTGCAGACAGAACATAAAAATTACAATAATTACATAAGGGGGAATTTTTAGAGACCTTTTGGGAATTTTGGGAGAAAAATGGAAAAAGGTGAAATGTAAATGTTGGAAAGGGGGGGGGATAGCGCAGTCGCTATCACCCACATTACAAAAAGCTAAACATGACACGTACACAAACTTGGCCTCGCCCTGGTCGCTGTGTGCAAGGCACGGTACCAAAATTTTCAGGAATTAGTTCTGACATATAGTGCTTTGATATCGTGTAAAATAATCTCTAGACCATTGCCTACTTTTCTGTGAGATACTATCAAAGTGCGAAAAATTGGGTGTTGTAGGTCTATGCGGGTGGAGGTTAACTAACTTCCAATGAGCTGTGGTTTACCAAATAAGCCAAACTTTGCTGCAATTAACACTCCAAGTATCTGTCTTAACTTTGGTATAAATGACGTGATTTCGTTCATCCCTGCGTTCGCAGTGCTGGATTATATTATCGATATTGTCGCTGTTATTTGGTGCTATTTCGAAGATGTGAGCCAATCACTCCAAAGTACTGTGGCAGAATCGGGTGAAACTTTGCACATTACAAGCCAGTGAGTGTACCAAGATGTGCCGAAAGCTATGTCACTAAACCGCGCTCCAATGTTTAGAAATGTTAGATTGATTTCTCAAAGTATGGATGGCGATCGCTCCAAAAAGCTCTAAGACAGTTGTAAGCGCATACTGAACGAAGGAAGCGTCATATCGAAAAACGGATTTCATATTCGGATTCAGCAGGTCAAATAACCCCTATAAGCACCTTTTCTGCAAAATCGGAGACAAAAAATTTTTTGACCCCATTTTTACTGCGCTTAAGCTACTGTCATATTTGAGTGCAAAGAAAAAGAAATTTTAAAGAAAGAAAGAAAGAAAGAAAAGAAAAGAAAAAGAAAGAAAGAAAGAAAGAAAGAAAGAAAGAAAGAAAGAAAGAAAGGAAAGAAAGAAAGAAAGAAAGCCCAATAATTTGAATTTACCCTAGCCCCAATGTTGTGATATTTGATGCTCCTTTTGTTTAACACAGACTTTGACGTAAACTTGGCTTCTTCCACTATGCTACGCCCGCATATACTCACACACAAGTCCTGTGTATTAGACCCAAGGTTTCCAAAACAAATGTCAATCAAATGCCTGGACTGACCTTTGTATCAAGAAACTTTGTCGCTTGACCCCTCTTCTTTCTTCAAGGAACGAAAGAAAGAAAGAAAGAAAGAAAGAAAGAAAGAAAGAAAGAAAGAAAGAAAGAAAGAAAGAAAGAAAGAAAGAAAGAAAGAAAAGAAAAAGAAAGAAATGAAAGAAAGAAAGAATCTTTCTTTCCACTAAAATATGACAGTGGCTATAGCTAGCTTTTCAGGCCTAAAAATAAGGGTTATTTCTTAACAAAAAGTTTGCTAGCACACTAACCAGAAAACCAAAACCCTAGAAACTCACAGACAGTTTGCCCCTGTTAGAGCCTAATATTTGGTAAAAAGCTGGGGTAGGCTAGGGGCTGTCAATTTTATTAGATCGAAAACGGCGCACGGTCACATTGCAACTTTTTGCCAAATTTCAAACTTTGAGCTGTTATAGCTAAAGAAGGAAGCAACGCTCGAAAGCCGGATACTTTTAATATTTAGCACTAGTAACAGTTAACATTTATGGCTGAAAGTTTCAGAATTGGTCAAACCGTTAATCCACCAGAGCTGAAAAAATCTTTTTGAAAAATCCCATTTTTCGAACTAAAATTTGTACTTTGGCGTCCTGCCAAAAACGGTGTATATGAGATATATTGTTGCCCACCTTAAACTTTTTTAATTTGATATGTTGGCTAACATTGGGGGGGGGGGGGGGGAAGTAGGTCTCTCCGGCGATGTCGGGCCAACCCGTTCGTACCCCCCCCCCCCCCTTAACCGTATGTTTTGTGTTTTGTGTTTTGTTTTTCCGGGTATGCAACAGCTTAGCGTAAACCTGCGCAACGACGCACGTGTTGACTTAAATCAAAACGCAAAACTAACTAAATCTGATGCAATGTTCTGTGGTTTGATTTTCTCGTATTTTTAAAAAACAGATGGACGCGATGTACACTGACAGTAAATGATAATGGCGTTTGTAATGCTTTTAGTGCAAGCACTCATGAGTCAACTATTGTGTTCAGTGTTGACGTTGTATTTAAATTCTTAAGGAAGTTGCCGATATAATTGTCTTCTGGTCCTGATGATATACCTCCAATCTATATGAAATGACCAGCTATTCATATTTCTTACTGACTCTGTAAAATTTTAGAAGTTTTATAGAATACCGGTGAACTACCCCTGCACTGGAAAACTGTTAATATTAGTAATGTTTTTCAGCAAAGATTCGAGACATTTTCCTTCAAGCACTGTCCAATTAATTTGACCATTTTTGTTGGTTGTCCTGGCGTGGAAGTTGAAATCGACTATGACGCAACATTTGATACAGAATAAATATAATTCCAACCAGCATGGTTCCTATATTCGAAATTCTACGATTTCTCAGCCACTTCTGCTTACCACTGCATCGACGGGTTGTGCTGACGCTGCATAGTGCCGCAATGTTTTGTGCTAGACCTGATAGTGTTTTTATTGGCATAGAACTAATGCTGGCTGTTTACCGTACAGGCATAAGGAGAGCAATTTCACATGACAACATACATATATGATTTCGATGCACTACATTGACACAAACGTTTTTGCTTTGTCTCATTATGAGTTTTTGCTTGGGTTCTGGCTTTCGCAATATTGGGCGAGCACTTCAACTCCCAATTCCTGTATTAAGATTGCACTGTCCCATCCCTTGCACATCTCCAAGTTCTGACAACACGACTACTGCTTTGTGTTCTTTCCCGAGGATTCGACTCAGCGTCGTCCATTAGTGGTTTTTTGTTCTCATATTTCGATTTTTTACTTTTGCTTTTGTAACCCACAGCTTTATGTTTGTGCACATCCACATGAGAATTCTGAGTCAGCTGTAAGATAGAAATCCTCAGGATGCACTAACTCGGCCACCAAAGTGAGACTGGATAAAAAATTTTTGGGTGATCTCATTTGCTGACTAAGGTGAAATACGACCTGAAAATGGAATGATTACCCAAGACTACCTTGAAGACAGAAATTATGATGGAACAGAAAATTTGGAGCCTACAGCGAACTCAAGTCTTTAATTAAGGCAGAGCTGAACAAGCTGACACAACAGCTATACTCACGCAAACAATTCCTTGACCACGCACTCATTTGAAAAATTATGGAGTGAAACAAGTTGATTATGATCACTACCTTTCTAGTGAAGAGGTCCTTATCCGGGCAATTGGGAAGAATATTGACCTGAATTCGAAGGTGTTACGTCACCAGAAGGAGGAAAATCAAAAGTCTATAACTCAGGGAGAATTTGGAATTTCGAGTAAATCCGTTGCTTTTTCGTACTTCAGAGTAATTTAGAAATGACTCAGAGCACAAAACCTACTGATAGGCTTTTATATTAGAGTTTGGTACTATCTTGGTTTCCCTATTGTTATTCAGATTGAAAAGGTTTTTGGAGGAAAAGTAGTTGGGCCCAGGGGAAAGAATGCAAAGGGGGCCATAGCATTTACATCCTAGTATTACACAAGAGACGAGACGGAGTAATATCAATTCGGTGCATGGGAATTGAAGTGCTCGCTCTATACTGCTAAATCCAGACTTTTTATATCAAATAATCGCTTAGAGTGTGACGAAACATAACCGCCATTTTAACAGAATTATTCAATTGGAGCCTAAAATTAGTTTGAAAGCCTACGAACCTGAAGTTTATTTTTAAAGAGCTGTAATGTCTCGGAGTAAACTACTGCTTTTTTCATCTATTCATTGTTTACATAAAACAAAGCACATAAATTATTGGTTCATAATATAAGGGTCTAAGTAAAGTGCTATTAGCTGTTGCACTGGCTGCACCTCTTTCAAACTAATTTACTTAATAAGAGGGTGATCGGTGGCGCCAATCGGAGGTTTGGTAAAACCTTTATCATCAAATTTTATCTAAATTTCTGTCTATTTCAGATTCTTGCTAAACTAATATAGTTGTTCGCAAATTTTGTAGTTCAGGTATGCACTCCAGAATTGTGTATATATTTGATAGATGGATTGTTAATTATTGTGAGAAAGGCACTTGATTTGAGTTTTAAAGGTGTATCTTCGAGTCAATTTGGAGCAATTATTGAACTTGATCTCAGGCGTCTGAGTCTCTTCATTATTAAACATCACGATCACATATACCCTCATTTGCCGACTCTACATGCAACTACATCTACATTTTGTGTTAGATGATGTGTTTTCCACAGCAAGTGTCACACTGTTCAATTTCACAACAGCATCAACCGTTGTTTATCAAGTTTACTTTTACTTGTAAATAATGTTTAGAAAGTCGCAACTTCATTTTAGTTGAAACAACCACATAAAATACGAAGTGGAGGGAGTTCCATTCAAATTAACACAAAAGAGCAAAGCTTAATGTAGATGGTAACCATTGACATGCACGACTATACAGCTGTGACATACAGTATCATTGTGCACAGTGATCGCATATATGGATCGCCTTGTTATGCCCGACTGACCTGATTGTGGGACTCATCAGGGACTTACAATCAGGTTATTTTTCTTTGAAATTGACCACCCGTTTTCAATAAATAAATGTCATTTCGTCCCCTGGCGATCAACTCCAGCCACACGTGATGTTAAGCACACATATAAGCACAGTTGAAGTTAGTGTTATCGTTTTTTATAGTAGTAGTTTTAACTAAGGAGCGATGACTGACTAATATTAGTGACTGTTACTGTTACACTGACTGTTACTGCTGATGATTTCTGAAGTTACACTGCTGCGCATCATGGCTTAAACTCAGACATGTGCACGGAGGGGAAATTCTGGGGGGGGGGGTGATTTGCCCAAAAAACCTGAAAATCCGGATTTGGGGGGGGTGAGGGACCCCTCTGGAGGGTGAGGTCCAGTTCTGGGGGGCGAGGGTGAAAACCCCCACGTATGCTTAAATTGTAGTTCAGTCCAGCCTGAATCGAAGAACCAAACTCCGTTTAATCTGATGCATTGACTAAAAGATTTTGAGTATGGTGTTGCCCTTGTGCATTGAAGAATACTGTTAAAGATCTGTTTTGCTAGCTGTAATTACCCTTATCTTGGCAACTTCAACAGTTGATCAATGTAACTTAGGATTTGTGTACAGTCTTTGGCTTTCAATGATGAGTTTACAGCAACCATTAATTAGATAGGATTATGTCAGTCAGTATTGTTTATATGATCGTATTGAGCGGTGGCCTATTGAGCCATTTTGTGCCCTTATTTACCCTATTTACCTTTTATTAAACACCGTAAGTTCTTTTCATTAAATTATATGACTCCTTTTCCATTTCTGTTAGGGCATTATTAGTTAAAGTTAATGATTCCATATGAGAAAGTTGCCGCCTCTTTTGCGTGACTTAAGAACCTGTTTTCGTTTCGCCATTTACATAGGTACCGGTTTAGTCACCGGACAGTAAACCGATAGCTCACAACTTATTTAGAGAACAACCTACCTATGAAAATCAGATACATACGTAAGTAGTATAGGAGACATCAAATGACCGCTCTTTGTACAGGTGTGCTGGAGTCAAATGGGAGCTAATTAATCATACAGGTAAGGTCATTAATCATGGAGGCAGATGTTCTCAAGGTCATTGCTGGCCAATTTTCTTAGCTTGGATTTAAGCTTGTTTGTAACAGTGTATTAAAATTTGTAATAGTGTTATTTGCTTTACCTACGTATTGCCTACGTATTTGCCTAGTTAATTTACCTGCCTAAGTATTTATCTAGTTAGGTTACCTGCCTAATTAGTGTTTGTTAATTAACTGTCTAACTAAGTACGTAAATTTAATTAAGTAACATTTTCAAACTTTTTTCAAACTTTATTTACCTGACTGTTTGCCAATAGATTCTTACCTATCTATCTCAGTATCGTATAGACCAAAAATAATCTTTTCTTCCCTTAGCAACTAAAATTTTCCATTTCTTGTCTCCTGAATTTCTTCATCTGGACCTTTGTATTAACCTTGAAACGGAAGACATGTAACAAACACTTAAAGAAGACAAGATTGTTACGTACTTCAGAATATACTGATGTTAGATGCCTGCTAGTGTTAGCATATCTTTAGCATACTGAGGACTCAAACCTGTCAAAAGTCTTTCTCCCCACTAGCTGCCTTCTAGTGTTAGCATATCTTTAGCATACTGAGGACTCAAACCTGTCAAAAGCCTTTCTTCCTGCTTGCTTAAAATTTTCTTCCCCTGCTAGCTGCCTTCTAGTGTTAGCATATCTTTAGCATACTGAGGACTCAAACCTGTCAAAATCCTTTCTCTCCCTGGGTAATATGAAGTAACATTTTCAAACTTTTTTCAAACTTTATTTACCTGACTGTTTGCCAATAGATTCTTACCTATCTATCTCAGTATCGTATAGACCAAAAATAATATTTTCTTCCCTTAGCAACTAAAATTTTCCATTTCTTGTCTCCTGAATTTCTTCATCTGGACCTTTGTATTAACCTTGAAACGGAAGACATGTAACAAACACTTAAAGAAGACAAGATTGTTACGTACTTCAGAATATACTGATGTTAGATGCCTGCTAGTGTTAGCATATCTTTAGCATAATGAGGACTCAAACCTGTCAAAAGTCTTTCTCCCCACTAGCTGCCTTCTAGTGTTAGCATATCTTTAGCATACTGAAGACTCAAACCTGTCAAAAGCCTTTCTTCCTGCTTGCTTAAAATTTTCTTCCCCTGCTAGCTGCCTTCTAGTGTTAGCATATCTTTAGCATACTGAGGACTCAAACCTGTCACTACTTTTCTCTCCCTATTAGCAGCCTGCTAGTGTTAGCATAGCTTTGGCATACTGAGGACTCAAACCTGTCAAAAGTCTTTCTCCCTGCTTGCTTAAAATTTTCTTCCCTGTAAGCTGTCTTGATTGCACCTGTCTCAATGAAATTAAAGACGTAAACAAGGAAAGGGGTAGAAACATTGGTTTAAAATTTTATGTCTCCAATTACGTAATATTGACAACACTTATCACACTAATTTTGGTGTCAACGTAAAGAGCATATGTTGAACTAACTTCGGTCACCTGTTGGTAATTATTTGTTGACTAATTAGTTAGTAATAATTGGTTAAAGTTGACTATGAAAATTGGCTGAAAATGGGTGATTTTAATTTTATGTCTCCAATTACGTAAGATTGGGGAAACTTTATGTGATAAGTTTTATGTCAACGTAAAGAGCAAACAGTGAACTAACTTCGGTCAACTAATTTTGGTTAGTAATTAACTAATTAGTTAGTAGTAATTAATTAAAATTGACTATGAAAATTTGCTGAAAATGAAAATTTTATGTCTCCAATTGCGTAAGATTGTTGACACCTATTGGGTTAATTATGGTGCCTGTGTAATAAAGTAATAATGAACTCACTTCGGTCACCTGTTGATAATTATAGGTTAACTAATTAGTTAATAATAATTAAAGGTGACTCGGAAAATTTGTGTAATGAATATGACAACAATTACGTGAAATTGGGAATAGGCTAAAGCTTAAAAGAAAAAGAGTATGCAACTTTTGTTCAATAATTAATGAACAAGGGTATGAAAGATAGAGGTATGCAAGGTATTTTATGAAACCTAGCACAAGAATGCTGCAAAGTTTAGACATAAATTGCAAGTTTGGCAGGTTTATTAACCACTATTATTGACATTGACTTTCACCAGATTTGTTACTTTACATCACTGTGACAATGAATTTTGTGGAAAATGGTAAGATTGTTAATTGTAGCATTTTTAAAACTTGTATTTTTAATGATTGCATTTTAGTAGTTTTAGTCATTCAAATTTTGATCGTCACATTTTTAGCAGTTGTACATATTACAATTTTAAACATTACATTTTACAGTTTGAACAAGTTTTAGATTAGCATTACTTTAATGTTTCAGGTTCACCATCTGTGGAGAAGATCATTGATGATTTGGTTATTCTTTGTGATGAAATGGATCCAGCGCCTGTGGCAGATTACATGGTTGAACATCGGCGCATAACCCCGGATTATCGAGATATCATCAAGTCCGAAACAAGATACGATGGAGTGTTTGATCTCCTACTGCGACTAAAGCGGAGCAAAGATATCGTGCCCCTGCTCCACGAAGCCTTGGTGAAGTCGAAGCAGTACAACTTGGCCAAACTATTCGAAGGAGGAACCAAGGAGAAAGGAGTCACTTGGAAGATTTACACAAAGAGCAAATATTTGCTTAGAGAAAGCCAGGACACCTTCCCTACAGTACAAGCAGCGAGACTGGACGCAGCGGTGGCCCTTGGACCCTTGGGATGCGACAACCGTGCCGTCGTATTCATCGAATGGATTGGAAATTCTATGGTGAAACAATGGAATGTGCCGGAATGGTTCGTATCCCCATGGAATCATCAGGAATGTAAAGAACACTAACAATTATGGACTAATATTGCGTAACACCATTGACTATTATTATTATTATTATTATTATTATTATTATTATTGACTATTACATGGCATTACTAATGTACAGTAAACAATGCATAATATCATTGACTATTATTATTATATATTATATGGTATTACTACTGTCCAGTAAACCATTGAATAACACTGTAGTATTGCATAACACTGTAAAATGTTGCATACAATAAACGAAATGTTACGGATAACATTAGTTGGTAGGTAGGCAGTTAGCCATGAAAAAACGGATTTTTGAGCATTTCTGCTTCTAGCCTGTCTAGCATATTGTAGATAGGTTGAATACTTCTGCGATATCTTTTGTATTCACGTAGGTCTCTCATCTTATCCCTGACTGCATCAATTTCGTAGATATGAGGTCTTGGTGGTAATCCGCATTCACGTCTGATGAGATGTTCGTCGCCGTGACATAACGTACCGTAGGCTTTACGAGAAACTTCCTCAATGGCAGTACGTGGGTCAGGACATTGTGAGCTTGTCCAGGACTTACTGCCTATAGTCATGACTGCAACATAATGACCGGTAATCTCAATGCGAATAGGTGGACTTTGGCGCAGGGCCTTTTGTAACAGTTCGTTCAACAGGCTTCGGGCAGACATGATGCACTAATGAAGTTTAAACCTTATCACCTTCTTATTAACTAAAGACCTTGCATCTGATAGGGCAGACTCACTCCGAGCACCAGTTAATATGACCTTGCCAGTGTGGAAAATGAGTGCAGTAACTTTGGCAATCTTACACGTGAGACCATTAAATAGCTCCGGTTCATAGCAAACTTGATGGGTATGCCTGATACTTT
The DNA here is from genome assembly GCA_030248195.1 of Trissonchulus latispiculum. Classification (NCBI taxonomy): domain Eukaryota; kingdom Metazoa; phylum Nematoda; class Enoplea; order Enoplida; family Ironidae; genus Trissonchulus; species Trissonchulus latispiculum. The sequence continues at coordinate 19,132 of JASAND010017974.1, forward strand.
CATATAAATCCCTTAGGTCTATATACCTGCCAACTGAGAAGGATCCCACCAGGTTCACCACTTCGCCTTCGCGAAGAATACCGACATTAAGAGCGCCTGCTAGTTGACGAATACACTGATTAGCTCGTTCGATTGATTTACATCCGAGGCAAACAAAACTACCACTCGTGAACAGTTGGAAAGTCGCCTCTTCGTGTTTCAGACTACCGCCAATAAACCCACGATAGAGTCTAATGTTAGGAATGTTCGTTAAGCGAAGTTCCCTGTCAAAGCGTCCACTGAGAACAACATTAACAATCATTGTTATCCCCTTGGTATCACATCACCCTCACTTATTAATGTGGAACACTAAGGTATCACCCCACGTCTATAAAAAGCATGGTAGTAGGGCTAATACAAAGACGGCATCTAAATTCTATGGTAATAAGAAGCGAATAGAGGTACTGTTAAAGTGCGCCGTACAAGATCCTGACTATGGCTACTGGTGCAAATTCCCAAGAAGGGCATTCCTTTTTAAACTATACGAAACTCCAATTGGTCAAAGGAGTTCCCTGTATAATCACAAGCCTTCTCATAAAATTTTTATTGTCTACGATTGTATTAGCGATTTTGTTGTCACAGCATACCCAGTGTAAGCTACCACCACTGAAGGACTCCGTCACGGTAGACAATGCCATCTTTATTCATAATGGTTGGACTGAGCACCTTGTATCACTTGATAGCTTTCACGAGATCCGCCAATTCATCTACAATTGTCTAAACTTCCAGTGTCCAGTCTATATTAACGGGTCGATACCATGTCCCTACACGTCCACATATAACGAGACAACTCTTTGCCTGGATCAAGATAAGCGTGTCCTTTGTGGCTTTGTTGGTCCTGTCAGTTTTACAGCAGACCAGATATACCAGCTCTATAGTCAATAAGTAGGCCTACGATACTGGTGTAAATACCACTAAACCATATATTGCACCATGGGTATCTATAAGGCACTCCAGAGCCTGATCCGCCTCAGCCGCTATCACAAGAATAAATGCAGACGATATCCGAGGCAAAAGATAATCATTTCTATTCCTGGCATTGGATGGCGACGAATTCTACATGTCGATATGAAGCAACTGATCAATGAAGACGAAGTAGTGGAAGAACTTATTCTCGATGATGAAGATATGATGGATACTACGAAATGATGATGATACAAATATCACGAAGAATGACATGAAGAAAGAATACATATATGAAGAAATTTGACACTATAGTGACTATTGTGTATGTATATATGTATTGTGTTTTGCACTGTATGAAGAAATATGACCGTGACTAATCGTTATTGTGTTTTGCACTACAATAAAGTCATATAAACAGCGTTGTTGTTTTCATAGTAAGTATGGAGAGAGTTAGGACACCAAAGTTTCAGCATCCGTTCACGTGTATCGTGGCGGCTCCAACAAAGGCAGGAAAGACCACCTTTGTGTCTCGACTGGTAGAACATGCAGATGAAATGATATCAGAACCACCTGAAAAGATTATTTGGTGTTATACTGAGTGGCAAGATGCATATGATAGACTTCCCCAGGTAGAATTTGTCAAAGGTCTACCGGATCTAGAGAAATTGAAAACCCCTGACGCAAAATTGGTAGTACTTGATGATCTGATGAGCGAAATTAAGCAGCAACCTAACCTTGTTCAACTGTTCACTCGAGGTTGCCACCATTGGTCCTGCAGTGTCATCAATATCACTCAAGACATATTCTACGATAGGCAGCGGACTAATAGGATAAATAGTCAGTATATTGTCCTCATGAAGAATCCAGCAGATAAGCTAACCCCGATGAACTTGGCAAGACAAATGTATCCAGGTAGAGTGAAAGGATTTATGGAAGCTTTTGAGCATGCCACCAGTAGACCACATGGATATCTACTGATAGACCTAGACCAGAACACACCAGAAAAACTCCGCCTCAGAGGGCATATTTTCCCAGATGATCCTTATACCGACGTATATTCCATAAAAACTGACAATATCAAGAAAGAATAATCATGGATCGTTTTGAAAGAAATATCGATACACTGCGACTATTGTGTCGTTGCAAAAGTCGTAAGCAAAGAGAGGCAATTGTTCTTCATGGAAGTTCCGACCTCATTAAAGCTATTTGTGACTGTGCAGAAAATATCCTCTCTGGCAACGTAAAGATATCCCAGAAAGACAAGAAGAGATTAGCAAGATATAAACACGCCCTAAGAGCACTACGAAAGAAACGAGTCAGTCTTAAGAAGAAGAAGAAACTAATCATTCAGCACGGAGGATTTTTACCAGCTCTCCTGGGACCTATTGTAGGTATCGTCAGTGGACTGCTCGGGAATCTCATAAGATAATAAAAACTGACACTGGTGAGCAAAGCAACAATGGAATACTCAATACTAGTTAAGCCAGACTACTTTGATGAGCACACAAGGGTGTTGGAGAAGGAAGCTAGCAATGTTCTCAAGTCCAAACTACCAGCAGATATCAAGAGTAAATTGTTTAAACAGGCAGACTACAGGCGTCGAATACTACGAGATAGACCAACGGAGATGACCGTGAAGTCCCATGCTATGCCAGACATTGTATCTACCTTACCCCCAACACTGCAACAGAAGGGTAGGCATCTGATTGAACATATCATGAGTATACCAGGTCTCAAGGTTAACAGTCGAGGTGAAATAGAGTATCAGGGTCAGCCAGCAGTTGGATCTAGAATATATGATCTGATTCACGACTTCATTCGCAACAGACCCAGTCAACCACCGGCAACAGGGTGGCAAACATTGGCAAAGGCACTAAGAGACAGCAACGTACCTCGAGAACTTATCGGAAATCCACGGTACATAAATATACAGACAGGTCAAGGAATTAGGTCAGCCCTAAGAAAACTCAAATGGAAGCGGCACTAGAGAGTAAATACTAACAATAATAATACTGTAATGGTAATACTAAACAACCACCTTAGAGAAGATTTACTATGATCCGCAAAGTCCTGCAGCATTTGGCGGTATTAATCGGGTGTATCAGGAGGCAAAAAGACATGGAATCTCGAGGTCCAAAGTCACTGATTGGTTGGAGAAACAGTACACTTACAGCATCCATAAACCAGTTAGACACAGATTCCAAACGAGGAGGTATCAGGTGGCCGGTATCGACGACCTATGGCAAATAGACCTGGCAGATATGGTATCTATAGCAGACAAGAATGATGGCTACAAGTACCTATTCAACTGCATTGACGTCTTCTCCAAGTACGCATGGGTGATCCCAGTTAAAAGCAAGGGTGGTCAAGAGATGACTAGAGCTTTTCGTAAAATATTGGCAGATGGCAGACGACCACAACACCTACAGTCAGACAGAGGCAAAGAATTTTTGAACAAAGATTTCCAGTCACTCCTCAAGGCGAACCACATCAACTTTTATACATGCAATAATCCAGTGATCAAGTGTAGCCTCGTTGAGCGTTTCAATCGAACCATCAAGACAAAGATATGGAAATACTTTACAAAGACCAGATCGTATAGGTACATTGACGACCTTCCTCAACTCGTGGAAGGCTACAACAATGCTCGCCACAGGAGTATTCGTATGACGCCAGTGGAGGCATCGAAACCTGAAAATATGGAAGAGGTTAACAGGGCACTCAGACGTGCATCCCGTGGAGAAACCCAGCCAAGTGAAAATAAATTGAAGAAGGGAGATATGGTCCGTATTAGCAAAACAAAGGGTCTCTTTGACAAAGGATACCTCCCTAATTGGTCAGAAGAGTTGTTCCGTATCAGAAGTGTCAGGACTGGTGACCCACCCATGTACCTCCTAGAAGACTATGGTGGCGAAGAGGTGATTGGTGGTTTCTACCAGCCTGAAGTACAAAAGGTTGACGAACCAGACACCTATTGGGTAGAAAAAGTTATAAAAACCAGGCGTCGAAAAGGTCGTAAAGAGTATTTTGTCAAGTGGCTTGGATACCCTGACAAGTTCAACAGTTGGATAACTGAAGACAATGGATTTTTACCTATACCTACCCAGTAATACAGCAGACTATGCAACAAACAAACTGCACAATTTCCGAGTCAAACTTCCTCATCGTGTTGACCTCGAAGGCGAATGGGAGGTGGCACTTGTAGAGCTCGGATATCCTGTCACCTGGTTCAATGTAGGAAACAAGGATGACGCAAAGCTTGGAGTGACAGTTGGTAAGAAGACCTTCCATAATCATATCCCACTAAACAACTATGAATCAATATTTCAACTCTGCGATGCCATCAACTATACCCTTGAGCTAACAAAGAAGATCAATTGTGAATTGGCCTACGATGAACTTCATAGACGTGTCGGACTTAAACCTACTACCCTAGATGAAGAACCAGACTTTAAGGCGTTACACTTTAGTAAACAACTAAAGTATATGCTAGGATACTCTGACACAAAGGTCGTACCAAAGGAAAAGACAGTCTCACCACCTAGATACGCAGTGGCCGCTAATGCACCAGACCTGAGAGGCGGACTATATTCCCTCTTCATATACTGCGACGTGGTGGCACCGCAAATGATAGGAAACACCATTGCTCCCATCATTCGTGTTGTCAGTATCGAGGGTAAGCATAATGATACTGTTGATCGAATATACAATAATCCACACTATATACCAGTGCTAAGAAAGGAGTTTGATAGTATTGAAATACATATAAAGGATGATCACGGTATGGCGGTAGACTTTGAGTACGGAAAGGTCTTTGCTAAGTTACACTTCCGAAAGCGAAGATGAGTTTCTACCTGTATGTGACCGGAAAGGACGGAACCTTTGAGAACCAGCTAGCTCACCCTCTGCATCTACATGGCAGGTGGTCCGTTGCAATGGTTGACTTTATCTATCCTCACACTTGGAAAGCCATTAATTCTAATGCAGACACATTCATCATAGTCCTATTTGAGGCAGACGAGAGAGCAGTTAGTAATATACCCAGGCGGAGATACTATAACCTTCACGATCTGATAAATACCATCAACCTTACCATTCAGTCAATTCTTAATGAACGTCAGGAATCACCTCCTATACGTTTCGTCTATGATCAGGAAAAGGATCGAGTCTACCTAGACTTATACGAAAATCCAGAACACCTTGAAAGACCCAACTTCGGGTTTATTCAATTTGCTCCTACCATTGTACGCATGCTTGGCTTTGACTCTCAGAAATTCACAGTAGAGGATGGCAGAGATGCCCTGAGGACAAAGAAATTCTACGCACAACGTCCACCCAGCCTTAACTTTCATTATCTTCAAGTCCATTGTGATATCGTGAAAGAACAACTGGTGGGCACAACTACCGGCAACCTGCTGGCAGTAGTAAAGGCGGGTGAAGAGTATGGAGATACCATCCAGTACTCTCCAGAACCTCACTACGTCCCTGTGAATAAGCATGTGATCAATAGCATTAAAGTCCATATAAACAATCACATTGGCAGGAGTGTACATTTTGAGTATGGTAGTATAGTTATCAAGTTACACTTCAAGAAAGATGAGGACCAGATATCATCCAGAAACCGTTGAAGACTGGCAACTGCACCTGATACAGAGAGGGTCTGGTTTCTACGCCGGCCAAAGGTATCAGCGAGGAGATGGCCTAGGCAGCCTCTTGAGAGGTATTGGACGCTTTATTTGGCCAGTAGTACGTCGTGTAGGTCTAGAGGCAGGCAGGCAGGCCTTTCAGACAGCCGGAGATGTGGCTCGTGATTACTTGAATAGAGGTGAAGATCCAAAGGAAGCACTCAAACGACATGGGAAGGCAGCCATTGGACGCCTGCTGGAGAACAGTGGAAAGGCAATACAGCAAGGAGAAGGCATTGGAAGCAGACCACATAGACGCAAAGTTAAGAGATTGAAGCGCGATATTTACAGCCCATAAAAACCCACCCTATGTAATACCAATTATATACTAATAATTATTTCAATGGCTAAGCAAGTAGATGAACGGTCTATGCCGGGCTTCAAGTCCGAAATGGATCTCTTCTCGCTACCTCCAACTCAGGTCAGTGTGGAGAGTGGCTACATGGCAGAAATTTATCCCCTAAATCCTGTAACCAGTAATGGTCCATACCTATTCCTCGTACCAAAGGATTCTTATATGCTTGACCTGAACCGGAACTACCTTTATCTAAAGCTACGGATAACTGACAGTGATGGAAAGGCAGTGGCAAAGGCGGCCGACGGAAGTATCTCGGTAGCACCCATCAATATGCTAGCAAAGTCATTCATTAGACGATTAGTGGTCAAACTATCCGACAAGGAAATTTACAACAGTGGAGACCTTTATCACTATGGAGCGTACCTGGAGACTATCGCCAACTTTGGGAAAGAAGCAAAGACGTCTCACCTACAGAGTAACCTATTTGCAAAGGATAGTGATTTCAACGATATCTCCACTACGGCAGCTAAGCATCGGGGTATACCATTTACAGATGGCCGGTATGTCGTGGTGGCAGGACCCCTTCATTGCGACCTCTTCAAGCAAGACCGATACCTTCTGAGTGAGTGCCAGTTGAGTCTGGAATTACACCGTAACAGTGACGACATCCTCCTCCAGTCAGCAACCAGTGGATACAAACTTTTAGTCGACGATATACGTTGGTATGTGTGGAAAGTCAGACCACAAGACTCTCTCACCATGGCAATTGAGGGTGTACTAAGAGACCATGAGACAGCCAAGTATCCAATCAGGAGGACTAAACTGGTGACAAGGCATATCGCTCCTGGTGTGCAGACTGTTGTTGAGAATTCCATATTCACCGGTCAACTTCCTCGTAGAGTCCTAGTGGCAATGGTCAAGTCAGAGGCATTCAATGGAAGTCAGAAGCATAATCCCCTCGAGTTCCAACACTGTAATGTCAGTGAGATTGCCCTAAAGTATGGTGATGAGTTTGTCCCAAAGCAGCCAATGAAGATGGCATGGGATAAGTTCCAGTATACGATGCCCTTCATATACCTCTATGAAGGCAACGATATGGCCGGATCCACCAAGGGAGCAGACATTTCCTACGAAGACTTTGCCAAGGGATACACTATTTTTGCCTTTGACCTGACACCAGACAATATTGATACAGGGGCAATGCAACTGATCAAGGAAGGTGATGTGTCACTGAGGATGCAACTTGAGAAGGCCCTACCAGCCGCCACTTATCCCCAGGGTGTAGAAATCATTATATACGGAGAATTTGATAATCTCATATCAATAGACTATAATCGGACACCATTCTTTGACTACGCACTATGAATACCCGTGAGATCCTTGAGACTTTAAGGAAAGATTGCAAAGTTCCTCTCCTAGGAGTATTTCCCAGTGATAAGCTACCACGGTACCGCCCAGGATGTCTTGTTGCTAACACTGAGGCATCCGGTGAGGCTGGTGAACACTGGGTTGCAATGTGGCTAGAGGATAACAGGGTAGAATATTTTGACAGCTACGGACTACCTCCTCTCCTCTTCATGTCATACATTGGCAGGAGGGAACTACAGTATAATCGCATTCAGTTGCAAGATTTCACTACTGATGTATGTGGGGAGTACTGTATATACTTCCTTCACCACAGGTCCAGAGGAAGATCAATGGAGTCAATTGTCAACTATCTGAGGCGAAGAAGTGACACTAACGATAACATTGTCAAGACCTTTGTTGATCGGGTGACACTAGAACCCACACCTTACTGCCAGAAATCCCATAAAAAGTCTGCGTAAGTGCACTAATAATTTTGAGCTATAATGTTGCTACTACTGAGCCTAATCGCTATAGTGTCTTCTGTAGACATTACAGAGACGGAGAATGGTATTCAACTGTCTCAGGGCAATGTTACCACCGTAGTAGAAGGTGATCACCTGTACCGCCGACTAGAGGACTGCAGTTTACACCTGTGTCGCGAGGGTGATCTAAGTCATAGATCCAGTGCCTGTCACTACATTGAATGGGATCAATGTTGGGAGTACTGTTATGACACTGACAGACGCCTTCAGTCTATCCACGATAAAATGACTGGCTTTAAGATTGCCAACACCACAGAACTTGAATACCTACGTGGTGCCCTAAGTGAATACTACTACTAAGTATTTTGTCTAATGTAATGTCTTGTACATTTCGTGTAACTTTATGAAAAATCTAAATTTATAAAAGCAGCCTTTTGTAATATCACAATTTTTAAATGTCAGCTTTTTTTAAATGTACTGCTAACTTCATGATTACCGGTAAATGTTGTTTGTTGTTTGTTGCTTCATGAAATTCAAATTTTCGTGGTAATAAGAAGGGTATCACATATGTTATTCAGTTCAGTTATTCAGTATTGATAATGACTTTGCAGCGTCAAGCGGCGTCCTTACGTGGGTACTATCGGTGGTACCGCATAACACCCGATGAGTCAACCAATGATCCTAAAGAATTCCTGTTGGACTGCACCGAAGCTATTCAGAGCCTCATTGGTGACCGAGCCTTGAAGATGCAATTGAGACTGCATATTTTATTCATCAACGAGATTACAAATGAAACGATGAGCAGCTATTTTGCCAGCAAACAGACTATCATTATTCCCGGAGAAGATGTGCCTATGAACTCTATGATTAACCGCATCCTCACCAATATCGAAGAATTCCAACGCAATGGATCAGGATGGGTGATCGATCATGTGCGATACCTGGATATTCACCTGGCTAAATATCGCCCACTATATGGATCAACATACGTACCTCTACCGAAGAAACTCCTGGACAAAACAGCAATCATCAATCCCAAGAATACTGACAATAAATGCTTCATGTGGAGTATCCTGGCAGGCCTCCATCCGATGAAGAAAAATGCGGAACGAGTGGCCAAGTATCAACAATTTGTGGATGACCTGAACTTTGAAGGACTGGAGTTCCCTATGAAACTGACTGATATCCCGAAGTTTGAACGACAGAATGATGTCTCCGTCAATGTCTATGGATACGACAGATCAGTCCATATCCTGTACCTATCCAGAACCAAACGAGAGAAGCATCTTCATCTCCTCCTTCTGGATAATCAGCACTATTGCCTAATCAAGAACCTTGGAAGACTCCTGCATGATCAACGGAAGGACAGACACAGAAAATACTTTTGTAATCATTGCCTGTTTCCATTCCCAACAGAAGAAAAATGTAACAATCACCAGAAACTTTGTAGTACTGATAATTTACAGATAACAGTAATGCCGTCGTCAACTAAACTAAAATTTCAGAATGATCATAGGCGTTTAATGCGACCTTATGTAATTTATGCAGATTTTGAGTGTTTACTGGAAAAGATAGATACTTGTCAACCCAACCCATACTCCTCGTATACGAATAGGTATGAGAGTCATAGGCCATGTGCATTTGGGTTAGTAGATGTGCTCCAGTGTTGTGAGGGGATGCCTGTTGTCCGAGGTGAACCATTGATTTACCGTGGGGAGGACGCAGTGCAGCAATTCCTTAGAGCCATCCTACTGAAAGGCAAACAATATCAGGAACGATTGAATAAATACCCACGTTTACCTAAGCGACTCCTTCAGCATGGCACTGAATGTCACCTGTGTTATGGCACGATTGCAGATGGGGAATCAACCCGAGACCATTGTCACATTTGTGGCACCTTTAGGGGGTATGCCCATAGGCGGTGTAACCTTAAGTATAAACTGGGTCGGACGGTAACTGTAATGTTCCATAACCTGAGACGATACGACGGACACCTGATTATGCAAGAGGTAGGGAAGATTAGCAAAGAGTTTAAGTTAGACATCACCTGTGTACCGAAGGGATTAGAAGACTACCTTTGCTTTGAACTGAATGTCGAACAGGAGTGGCGTATTAGATTCATCGATAGTTACCAGTTCCTGAATAGATCGTTGGATACACTGGCAGACGGACTGACAGATGAAGACTTTACATTCACATCTAGTGTCTACGGAGATAAGCTTTCACTGATGAGAAGAAAGGGAGTTTACCCATATGAGTATATGGACTCGTGGGATAGATTTAGTGAGACTCAGTTACCACCCATTGAAGCCTTCCACAGCACACTAACTGATAGCGACATTGACATCCGAGACTACGAGCATGCAAAGACTGTGTGGAATGAGCTAGGTATAGAGAATATGGGACAGTATCATGACGAATACTTGAGAACAGATGTCCTACTATTGGCAGATGTGGTAGAGAACTTTCGCAAGACTAGCCTGAAAACGTATGGCTTAGATCCTTGCCACTACTGTACTCTACCTTCATTTGCCTGGGACGCCTGCCTCAAGTATACTGGACAGGAGTTAGATCTTTTGACTGATCCAGATATGTACAAGTTTTTTGAAGATGGTATAAGAGGTGGGGTGGCAATGGTTGCCCAACGGTACGCAAAGGCCAATAACCCACTGCTCGATGGCTATGATCCCAAGCAGCCAACCTCTTACATCACCTACGTGGACATGAACAATTTATATGGTTGGTCAATGGTCCAGAAACTCCCTGTGCGCAACTTTAGGTGGATGATCAACTTGGAGCAATGGAGAGACGTTCCATGTATCCTTGAGGTTGACCTTGACTACCCACAGCATCTACACAACGCTCATAATGACTACCCACTTGCACCTGAGAGAATTACCATTACTGAGCAGATGATATCGCCATATAGTAAGGAGCAAGGAGGGTACATGCGATGTGAGAAGTTAGTACCTAATTTACGCAATAAGACTCGTTACATCGTGCACAAGCATACCTTAGAGCAATACATAGATCAAGGGTTAGTGATTAGGAAGATACATAGAGGGGTGACCTTTGAGGAGGATGCCTGGATGAAGCCTTACATTGAGTTGAATATGGTTAAGAGGGCAGCGGCGAAAAGTAAGTTTGAAGAAGACCTTTACAAACTGATGAACAATGCGGTATTCGGGAAAACGATGGAGAACGTCCGCAACCATGTAGATGTTAGACTAGTCACATGCCCAGAGAAGTTTGAGAAGTTAGTTGCAAACCCTAGGTACAAGGCATGTGAGGCATTTTCAGAAGACCTGGTAGCAGTGCAGATGCAGAAACGTACAGTCAAGCTATGTAAACCCGTGTATGTAGGATTCACTGTACTTGAACTATCAAAATACCTCATGTACAACTTTCACTACAGCTACATGAGGCAGAAGTATGGTGACAGGGTTAGCTTACTGTACACAGACACAGACAGCTTTTGCTACCACGTGACAACCCCTGATATTTACCAGGATATGAGAGAGGACATTAACCTATTTGACACCAGTAACTACCCTAAGGACCACCCACTTTATAGCAGTGCTAACAAGAAGGTGATAGGTAAGATGAAGGATGAAGTTAAGGGTAAGCCAATAAGCGAGTTTGTCGGATTAAGGGCAAAGATGTATAGCATCAAGTGCGAAGGTGATGATAAGACAGCAGCCAAGGGACTTAATAGGTCAGTTAGACTAAGGCACGAAGATTATAAGCGAATATTAATGCAGGGAGGTAGAACCCGACATATCATGAGCAGTATAGATAGAAGAGGTCATCAACTGACTACAGTGCAGCGGTGTAAGGTAGGATTAAGCGCCTATGATGACAAACGTTATATACTTGACGATGGTATCCATTCATTTGCATATGGTCATGTATTGATTGAATAACTAATTGAATTAAATTACACTTGTATTGATGAAGTATTGTATGCATATGCTTGTTAAATAAATAAAGTTATGTTGTGTTACTGAGCGGTCATTTGTCCTCTCCTATACTACTACGGATTTTAAGGCTAGTTAGAATTTCAAGGTCATAGTTGTTACAATCCTTAGGCAGTAAAAAGCTATTTCAATTTAAGGCTAAGGGTATAGAATTCATTATAGCTACTAGTGTGTAAAAGCGCATAGCCAGTAGAAGCCAGAACTATTAGCTAAGTGTGCTGGAACCTGGGTTTTTATACTACTTGGCAAAAACAATGGTTTTGCGTGCATGGCTTACTCATGATAACTGATAAATCACCTTCCAACTAATTCATGTTTGGCACATGCTGATATAATTATCACGTCAGGTTATGCGCAACACTAAGTTTTTGAGTAGCTGAAACCAGCCACCTATAGAAAACTTATTGTTCAGCCACAGTTCTAAATCATAAATTAGTCACTGTTGAATAAAAACAATAACTAAAAGAATGTGTGAAAATTTTTCCTTCTTCGTCATCTTGAGATTTAAACAAAGACAGCAGTAGGGAGCATCTTTCGAATGGTATATGCTGTTGAAGGTGTAACAATAAACTAGTTTTGCTTTTGACAAAGGTTAATTCAGCTGATCCTTTGACAACATTAAAGCATTTCTGAAAGTGTTTCTGCATCTCATTATGCTTCATGAAATTGGTCAGAATGGTTATTCTAGTATTATGATATTACGAGAAACACGTGTGTTTATACAAACTAATATTAGCATGTTCTGTTGTTTAGATTATCATGAATAATACCGGACATACTTTCGATGAAACAACGCCGATATCAGTATTACTTTCCAAATCTGCCCTTACTGGAGTCTTAATTTTGGTGATTGTGCTAGGATTATCAAATGCACCTGCAATTTATCTGCTTATTCGACGTCGAATTTATGCCCATTCTACCAGAATATATCTACTAAATCTACAAATAGCTGACATACTATTAATTTTTACCCTCCCAATTTTGCTATTAATAACGTGGCATGACAGTTGGAATTTTGGTTGGTTTGCATGTACAATGTACTGGACGTTGGAACAGTGTAACAAATACGCCAGTGTATTATTTCTGATGCTTCTCAGTATTGACCGTTTTCTAAGTATATGTCTACCAACTCATTCTTGTACTCTATCTCTGAAGGCACGTGACTCCAGCATTGCCCTAAGTTTTGGCTGCTGGCTTGTTGTAGCGATTCTTTTAATACCAGTTTACAACTACGCTGGACTTTTCCCTGTTAATGGTAAATTAATGTGCCTCCTGGTATGGCCTCAGACTAGTACAGGCGTCATGGCTACGTCTGAGATTATGTATCTTCTGTGCGGATTTATCTTCATATATCTAGTGCCCACAACAGTATGTATTGGACTTTACAGTAAAGTCCTGGTTAGACTATCAAGACTATCGAGAGTTCGACGAAGTTTCAGTACAAGTAACAGTTCTATTGACTGTGAAAATAGACCACAGAGAGAAGATGGATACCAAAAGGTGACCTACAAAATTTTGGCCATTGCCACTGCCCACTTCACATTTTGGACGCCCTACTGGATCCTTAACGTGTATTCCTGCTTCTCCCAGCTTCAAATCACATCCTTATCTCTTCGACTGATGCTCAACCTAATTCATTTGTTGCCATATCTTAATGCAGCAATCAATCCATTTCTGGCTGGAATTTTGGTTCGAGCCAGAAGAAAACGTTATGTGCGCAGTCTGCCACCACCAATATTTCGAATGACACAAACAGCCTGCGGAAAACGAACCTGTAAATGTCAAGAGGTATGAATGTATGGAACCGTAATTTTTGTTACAGTAAAAAAGACACATTTATCAGCGGTGTAACAAAAATGGTCTGTTGCTTCTAACAACAATATAGCATTAGATTAACATTAAGAAATAAATAATATTAAAGTCTGACCAAAAAATGTAGACTGCAAAATTGTTTTCTTTATATCTCAAATCGCTTCAAGATAGCTACCATAAAGTATATGTTTTCTGAACCGGACTGGTGAGATCTTTCTTTTCGTCAAAATTTTTTTGAAATTTCCCTTGCGATTTTAAAGGGCGCCGCTTTTATATGTCCAGAAAGATTGATACATTGTAATGCCGCGATTTTTTTCGGAAAATTTTTCCCTTGCCTGAAAGTCCTATCCAACAAATTTCAACTTTTTTGGTTGAAAATTGTGTGAGTTATTTCATTTTTTCGGTTTTCAAAACCTTTGATCTTTGCCGCTTTTTAGACTTTGACTGGCCATTACTCGCGACTCGCTCAGTGAAAAATTTTTCTATTAGATTTTCAGGACCGCCTAGGCATCATCTTTGACCTGATATATGTGGTATTTCAAAATTTGAAAGTAGATTTTTTGAAAAATACCACCTTCTGCCCCAACATTTCAGCATAGCGATTCTAGCAAAAGTGAATAAAAATAGCATAATCATAAAGTTCAATCTGAGGTGAATCCAACGATATAAACGTTTTGTGGCTACGACTTATATTGCGCCAGCACTGAATTTTTAAACAATTTCCCCTATTTCAGGTGGTTTTTGCTGGCTGACACTGCTTCCGTCAAATCACAGCGGCAACATCAAAGACGGCCAAAACCACCTGAAATAAGGGAAATTGTTTGAAAAATCATTGCGAACGTAATATGAGTCGTAGCCACGAAAGCTTTATATCGTTGGAGTCACCTCAGATTGAACTTTATGATTATGCTATTTTCACTTTTGCTAGAATCGCTATGCCGAAATTTTGGGTCAAAAAGTGGTATTTTTCGAAAAAATCTACTTTCAAATTTTGAACTATCACTCATATCAGGTCAAAGGTGATGCCTAGGCGGTCCTCAAAATCTAAACGAAAATTTTTTCCACTGAGCGAGTCACGAGTAATAGCCAGTCAAAATCGAAAAAGCGGCAAAGATCAAAGGATTTTGAAAATCGAAAAAATGAAATACCTCACGCAATTTTTAACCAAAAAAATTTAAATTTGGTGTGTAGTACTTTCAGGCAAGTGGAAAATTTTCCTAAAAAATCGCGGCATTACCATGTACCAATCTTGCTGGGCATATAAAAGCGGCGCCCTTTGAAATCGCACGGGAAATTTTAAAAAAGTTTTCACCAAAAGAAAGATCTCATTGGTCCGGTTCAGAAAATATATACTTTGTGCTAGCTATCTTGAAGCGTTTTTGAGATATAAAGAAAACAATTTCGCTTTCTACATTTTTTGGTCAGACTTTACTTCTTAGATTCCATATTATGTATACTTAATAGCTTTTAACAATAACTGGAAGAAAGCTATTGTTTAATTTTCAAATTTTCGAACGTCAGAACAGCTATCAGCATCCTCACATAGCTTGCACGATCCATAATCCAAACCTGAATGCCATCCCAACGTTTCTGTGCGGATGACAAACAAGTATCACTGATTTGAAAACACAAAAATGAAAGAAAATTACACTGAACACTGAAACGTTAACATATTTCCTTACCAGATGATTATTACTACTACTAAACTTAATACTATTTGATTAGATAAACGGTCGCAACACTGCAATAGTCGGTTCACACATGAAAAGAAATTAAACTCAAAGTCTTGAAATTAAATGGAGCTGCAGTCCTGCTGCCCATTAACCCAAATTCCCTAACAGTCGCATGTAAGCAGCAGTGCAACTTCGCAAAAAAGAAAGGATTTAGACATCAATATAGAATTTATTTCAAGTTAAGCAGGAAACAGTAGAAAGAAGTAACCCTAGCCAAATATGAATCATTGATTACGCACCAAATATAGGACCCTTTCTTGGCGCCTGCTACGAAAGATCAAACAATATCTATGACCCATTAGAACTACTTTAAAAATATAAACAATCAAAGTAATTATCTACAAAATGCTCGAACAATTTCTGAACCTTAATGTTGTAAAAAAAGACAAGATTAATGAAATAAAGTGATTTTTTATTTTTATAACTCTACCTTTTGGAAGTCAGGATTAAAGATTCAAAACATCTAGCCAGAGACCTTCAAAAAAGCTACAACCATGGAACGTAAAGGTGACAAGGAAAGGGATACAATTTAAATAGCGAATGTGTAATGTCAAACTGCATTCTAAATTTTAAAACAATTACGTATTTTCCCAAGAACGAAAATAAAGTTAGGGTCATAAGCTTTAAAGCATCTAGCCAGAGACCTTCTAAAAAGGTACAATCATGGAAGCTAAAGGAAACCCCAAGCAGCTTCTATTTAATTAGCAAGAAAGTGAGTCTACCAAGAATCTACCAAGAAAGCCTCCAAAAAGCTACAATCATGGAACGTAAAGGAAACCCGAAAAGACTACTATTTGATTAGCAATAAAGGAGTAAGTGATGCATTTTGAATTTGCTTTGTAAATTTTAAGCCAGTTACGTCTTTTCTCTGGAACGAAAATTAGGTTACGGTCTTAAGGTTCAAAGCATCTAGCCAGAAAGCTTCTAAAAAGCTACAACCATGGAAGCTAAAGGAAACCCCAAACAGCTACTATTTACTTTCCAATGTGTGTAAACATCATACTGCTTTTTAAATTTTATACCAGTTACATGTTTTCTCTGGAACGAAAATTAGGTTACTGTCTTAAGGTTCAAAGCATCTAGCAAGAAAGCTTCTAAAAAGCTACAACCATGGAACGCAAAGGAAACCCGAAAAGACTACTATTTAATTAGCAATAAGGGAGTAAGTGATGCATTTTGAATTTGCATTTTAAATTTTAAAACAGCTACGTCTTTTCTCAGGAACAAAAATTAAATTAAGGTCTTAAGGTTCAAAGGATCTAGCAAGAAAACTTCTAAAGGTTACAAACATGGAACTTAAAGGAGACCCAAAAAAGCTACTATTCACTTTCCAATGTGTGTAGACATCATACTGCTTCTTAAATATTAAATCAGTTACGTCTTTTCTCAGGAACGAAAATTAGGTTACGGACATAAGGTTCAAAGCATCTGTCCAGAGACCTTCTAAAAAGGTACAATCATGGAAGCTAAAGGTAACCCCAAACAGCTTCTATTTAATTAGCAAGAAACTGAGTCTACCAAAAATCTACCAAGAAAGCTTCCAAAAAGCTACAATCATGGAACTTAAAGGAAACCCGAAAAGACTACCGTATTCTCGCGCTTAAGAGAACATAAGTGAAGTACGGGCAAAATTGGAAAATTTTCTGATTTCACTTAAGAGAACATGATCACTTAAGAGAACATGTTCGCTTAAGTGAATGTTCAGTACCACCAAAAACAATCATCGATGTTGCCTTTTCATTTTTATAATTATTATTGTCACATTTTATGGTGTGAATTACGTCATTCACTTAAGAGAACATGTTCGTTTAAGTGAATGTTCAGTACCACCATAAAACAATCATCGATGATGCCTTTTCATTTTTATAATTATTACTGTCACCTTTTATGGTGTGAATGGTTTACGTCATTAGTTTTTCTTGGAAAAAAACAAAAAAATCAGTATGCGTTGACCAATTTTTATGAAATTTAGTTTTCAAAAACAATTTTTAAATTTAGCCTTCACAATTTTTCTGAATTCGCTTAAGAGAACACGTTCACTTAAGAGAACATGTTCTCTTAAGTGGGTGTTCCCTTAAGCGTGAGAATACTGTACTATTTAATTAGCAATAAAGGAGTAAGTAATGCATTTTGAATTTGTTTTAAATTTTAAACCAGTTACGTGTTTTCTCTGGAACGAAAATTAGGTTACGGTCTTAAGGTTCTAGCATCAGCAAGCAAGCTCTTAAAAAGCTACAACCATGGAACGTAAAGGAAACCCGAAAAACTACCGTATTCTCGCGCTTAAGAGAACATGTTCTCTTAAGTGAAATACGGGAGAAATCGGAAAATTTTCTGATTTCACTTAAGAGAACACGTTCACTTAAGAGAACATGTTCCCTTAAGTGAATGTCCAGTATCACTAAAATGCAATCATCGGATTTACTTATTGTAAACTTGTAACTTTTTCAACCCTGCGTTCCATAAACAATGTGGCTTCACAAATGTTCTTATTGTAACTTTACACTCTTGCAGAAAAAATTTCGTTGGAACCATTTTTAAACCCTTTTCATCTGACCATTGTAGCTAATAACTTTTACATTGGCATGTGTAAAATACACAATCTCAGCATCTATTAAAAGTATTTTCTCTCATAATAAAATGGCTTTCCCTCACCCTCACAGCAATTTTTAAACACATTCCATCTTAACATTGTAGCTAACGTTCAATCCAAATGCACAACCACAATAACTAAAATGACCTCTCCTCATAATTTCTACAATTCCGAACCAAGACAAGTAATCTATAAGCTCGAACACTGGTTCCCTACCTCAGGTACTTCACTTATGCCTTCTTCATCGCTGTACCAGCAATCTGAAGGACTCCGGAACCATACCAGCATTCGCTACTGTAATGCGGGTAATAGCATCCCCGCTATCACCCCCTTTCCAAGTCCCTTTTAATCTTTAACTTTCGTAGTTGTCCCCTAAAACTCCCTAAAAATCCCCCAAATTCCCCTTAAATATTATGTTATTATAATTATTGGGAAGCCCGATGATTGTGTGTTATTTTGTATGTAGAAATCCCCTTTAAATAATGTGCAGTGCTAACTTTATGCTCATGTTCCAAAAATCGTGCGAAAATCTTTAATTTCCCTATTTGTGAGCGTAAACTTAACATTGCATTTATTTTGGCTTAGCAAAGATAGAGCCTCCCGTTCCCAACGCATAACAATATTCTCCTTTAATAATTACGCCACGTTTTCGTCAGTTGGGAGTTATTTCTGTTCGCGTGTGGTTGCTATCTAGAGTTGGGGTCCCACCCTTCACATTCGTCCACCTAAAGTGTAAGTTTCGTCTGTTTTCCTTTTTTCTTGAAAAATTATCCTAATCTCACCTCTGCTAATTCCCCTTTTTATTTTTAACGATTTTCAGTTTGGTTTTCTTTTAACTCCTAACTAACCTCAACCTCTCCCACTCCTTTGTTGCGGGGTTGTCCCCGTCCCCCCGGGTCTACCTTTACTAGCTAACTTTCATTCCCCCAATTTTGTCAATTCCCCTTTTCCCCTCATTGATTGCTGGTTCCCTCCCCATCTGCTTGTCACCCCTTTTGTATCCCTTGCTATTGTTTATTCTTGTGGGCAGCCCACTGTAGTTATTTGTACCCCTCTGGGTAGCCCAGACGGGATTTTTCAGTTATATTTCCCTTGTCTTGTGCCTTATTAAATTGCTCAGTTTTCTTTCCTTTTTGTTTAACTTAATTCTATTAATTATATTTAACTAGTATTGATCTCACTAATTAGCTAGGTAGCACTCTGCGAGTAGCCCGGAGTCGATTCTTAACTGAGCTTAATTTCTGTGCGTGTCCCCCATTTTGTCTGGGGCCCCGTTGGCGTCCCCCAAAATTGTCGGTTCCCCCTTTGGCGAGGCAAGTCGGTGGGTAAGAGCCGCCTGGATTAAAGATCTCTACCCGCAGTCGGTGGTTAGCGTCCATTGCTCCAGTTCCACGTAAATTTGGTGCTGAGTCCGTGATTCAATTCCTGGCACTCACCATATTTACACTACCACCTCTTGCCACTGCCCCTATTTATTTATAACTGTTTTCCGTTTTTCTTCTTAGCACGCACCAAGAGATGGCCAAACATTGAAGGGGAGCTTCCTTTCACTTTCTTTAACTATATTTGGCCATCTCTTGGTGCCTGCTAAGAAGAAAAATAGAAAACAGCTATAAATAGGTTGTCTGCTGATTTCTACACCTTAACCAAGGAACAACATCAACATAATATTTTGTCAGAACACATTTCGCTAAGACAAAATTGAAGGGGAGGCTTCCCTTCTTCTTTCTTAGCGAAATATGTTCTGACAAAATGTTGTGTCGATGTTGTTCGTTGGCTAAGGTGTAGAAATCAGCAGACAATCAACTCCTCCTGAAGGTTTCTTCTTGGTGCAATCGTCTGAAACAAGTTCTCTGACACAAACAAACAAGAAACAAATAAATTTAGTGTCTTAATAAATTAATCTCTGAATAGGTTGTGTATCGTTTATCTGAATAGGTTGTTTATGCTATGCGTTAAACAAAAGAAAACGAGAATTTACTTCTATATTTGAAATAATAATGTTGTTGAACTTGAAGGTCAATCTAAGTTGATCTAAATTTTACATATAGAGAATCTTAACTCGATAAAATGTATGCGAACAATGCGTTGTTTTGGAATAAAAGAATAAACCACAAAAACCAAAATGTGTTTACTTTAACAATTATAAAACACTCCGTAGTGATATTCAACAATTATAAATTTTGGCAATCGTCAGTAATAGCATATTTCTAAAAACTAGAAAGCAAAATCTCTGATTTGGTTTTCCCACCAGCCGTTTTAAATTTTGCCCAATTTTCAGCTTTTTCGCATTTAGAATCTTATTATATGACTGAAAAGAGAAAACGCTTTCACCTTATTAGGAAGGATTAGGCTAACGTCCACAACTAGAGATTTCCCCATAATTGTCTGGATTTATGAAATTCACAAAATGACATACCTAGAGACAGCACAACAACCTAAAACAATTTTTCCTAAACTCACTTTTTTGGCAAATTCCGTTCAAAGTTCAAATTCCCTCTTCGTACGTTAGACCCATCGGATTTACACATATTTATTGGCATAAATAAAGTCCATAATACAAATAACAATATTGGAACGATGCATACGTTTGGACATTAGTCGAGTATTCGAGGTAGTAGAGTTATATACGGATTTCCCATAGGTTACCAGCAGTAAGCTTTACAGCAACAGGGCAGCACATGCACTACAAGCGGCATTGTACTAGTACAGTATGGTGGCATGCTCTACTGTACTAGTACAGTGTAGCATCAGGGGTTAAAGGTGCACTTTATATATAACGCCCATCAGTCTAATGCTGCAAAATTAATGGGGTTACCTGGTTGGCATAGTTAGTTTACCCTTAAAATAATTGATACAACTCTGGCTTGGTTGCAGAGGAAGATAATTTCAACATTAGTGCATACCAAAAGCTAAGGTCATTACTATTGCGATTTTGTGTGCCATCTTCTGATATTACTTTCAAACTAGCATTTAAAAATAAAGAGTAGATACAAAATGGCGGTTCTGGGCCAATTTAGGTGCCATTCCCAGTTCAAAATCTAGGTGCTCCGAACTACCTCCAGTTCAAAACCGGCACCTGATATTTCGGAGCAAAGACTGCTCCGGAGAACCAGATAGCTCAACCGTTTCGACCCCCGCCAAAAGGTCTCATCAGACGGCTTAACGCTGCCGTTACGGTTGTTAGCATTTCAATTATATTCTAACTAAATAGTGGTAAGACCTGAGAGCCAACACAAGAATAATGTTCATCAAATATAACTTTATAATGGTCATGTATTATTATCACCAAAGACAGTTATTCTGGTAATTATTAACCAATTACGGAGCTAAGCGAATGATTAATGTTAAAGCTATTTATAAAAGACCTTGAATGGATACATTTTAATTGTAAAATATATGAAACTAATTAAGTATACCAACATTATCACAATACAACAGAGAATATCATAGCTATATTATGCTCTCATTTAAACCTTAGGTTTACATTCAATTATCACATTGCGAAAATGTCAAATCGTGACCAACCCATATGTTGTAGAGGTGGAGGTGGAGAAAATTGTAGGAGTGGTAAATTTTACAATAATTTAATTTAGTTAATGCATAAAATATCATCATTGATAGTAATTATATATAATATGAATGACAAGTTTACTGAAATCCGATGTATTCATCACGTTAACACTAGAACCAAATCAAAATCGTTATTAAACGAAATAAATAAAAGATAGTTTTATTAATATTGTTATTTTAGAGAAGACGAGGATATGTTATAGAGTATTTAGTGAAGTGGAGGGGATATGCATGTCGCTACAACTCATGGGTAAACATCGATGATCTCACGAATTGCTTTGAGTCTGTTCACAGATTTATAAACAGTAAAAGGAAAGAGAAAGTTCAGTTTTTAAAAAATGTAAAGACAACTGCTAATGAATACATATAATGCTGATAAACATCTGGAATTTTGATGTATAAAAGTAAGCAAAATGTATAATATAGTACTCTATTTGAGTAAAAATTGAATGCCTTTGTTGATGCCGGTTTGCAATAAAGGCAGAATCAAAACTAGATATTGCATGGTAATGTTACATAATTTAGAGGAAAATAAATGGAAGGCTCCATTAATATAAAGTGAAATTTGAAGACTCTCCACCTTCATGTTGGATTGAATTCGCTGATTTGGCTCAGACCCACTTGCCAGGCATTATTAAGGATATGCAAGCTCGAAAGAAAGAGCATATTGACGAAGTTACTACAGCTGCGGCTACTTACACAGAAGAGGTAAAACATTAAATAATTACAGTAATTAATCTGATTCTTATGAAAAGAATATCTCACCAAATACAACAATTTTCGTTAGTCGTTTTTATTGTATATAAGTTGTCCTCTAAACAGCATAATGAAGCTGAATCGTAAAAGTTTGTGCTTAATAAATTTCTTTGTTTAAGGACCTTATCCAGAAATGTAGTATCTGTTACAATGAAGAGAATCTTACGATAAATGAGATCTGCATGCATGTCACATGCTTTGGGTGTATGCGAAAGCTTTGGGAAAACGTGGAAATGCGTGGGTGTCCAATTTGTCGACATCCATTCGAAAATATTTTCAGCGAAGTGGAATATGAGGATGATATCCCAAAAGTGAAAACGAGAAAGAAAGGAATGTTTTTACAGCAGCGGAACTACAGCAGCAGCCAGCCTCCTTATCATGTGACCTATTTGGAAGCTATTTAGAAATAGAACCGCTTGAAGAAGTTATTTAAAGCAAAAGGATATAAAATAAAGAATTGTTGATGTTTTATCAAAGTTTTGTTCAGTTAATGCACATCTCAGCAGCCATGTATAACAATGTGCTAACAAATGAAGGTACAGAATTAAAGGCGAATATATGCTATGAAAATCCATTTAGCAGTGTAAATCGTCAGTCAAAGATGTACCCAAAGCCGACGGTTATACTGCATTATTCAATTTAGCTCAAGAAACTTATGAAGCAAATTTAATGTTAAGAATACCGATGACTAGTTGTAGCTTAATGATGAACATTCATTACATCATTTGCACCACAAAACACAGCATCTGAAGTCAAGAATGACAATGTCTGCATCTTATAAAGCTCATTATGTTTCACTACAATCCCTAAACGTTTAACAGAACGAAAATAGAAAAAGTTTCTGCTGTGTAGAAATTAAAAATAATATAAAAAATGCTTATGTTAAACTATGATTTGTTTGGTACATGATTTGGTACTATTTGGTACTATTTGGCACTATGATTTGGTTAAACGATGATCCAATTGAAATCTCGAACTGGTAGATGCTGAACCATAGCCCACCCATATAAGTTATTAGCGTCTAAGTATGTGATCCATGAATTTGGGATGGAATCATTTGAATTAACTGGTTGGATCAGGAAATCGCACAGAATACTGGATACGTATCGGAGGTCGATCTAGAGTATCCCAATCAGTTACATGACTCTCATGACTCGTACCTTGTTGCTCCTGAAAAATTGACTATTACCGATGATATGCTATCACCATATGCTTCGAACCTAAAGAAGGACTATCTATACTTTCTGGAAAGGTAGAAAAGTTGGTACCCAATCTACTGATAAAGAAGAACTGCATCGTGCACTATTTTAATTTAAAGCAATACCTGA
The DNA here is from genome assembly GCA_030248195.1 of Trissonchulus latispiculum. NCBI lineage: Eukaryota > Metazoa > Nematoda > Enoplea > Enoplida > Ironidae > Trissonchulus > Trissonchulus latispiculum. The sequence goes on from JASAND010017974.1 coordinate 42,661, forward strand.
CGTTGATCTTCAACTCACAAAGATTCATCGAGTCTTGACATTTACACAGATTCCGTGGATGCAGCCCTATTCTATTCAACACGGAGAAGAGGAAACTTGTAAAAAGTGAATTTGATAAGGATCAATACAAGCTACTCAATAATGCAGTACTTGGGAAGACAATGGAAAACGTCAGAGCTTATCAACATATTAAATTGGTGACTGACTCTAAAAAACACGCTAAACTTGTATCTAATCCTAGATATAATCGATCAGCTATATTTGCTGATGACTTGGTAGCAGTATGGATGAAACATGTTGCTGTTGAACTTTGTAAACCTATATATATGTTGGATTTAGTGTACTGGAATTGTCTAAATACTTAATGTATGACTTTCATTATAACTATATTGTACCAAAATACGAAGATAATGTTAAGCTGATTTTTACTGTTTTTGTTATCATATTATTACTGATAATGTATACAATGATATGCTTGGGGATATTGATTTATTTGATACTAGTGAATACCCTGAGTATCATCCATTGTACTCAACACAAAACAAAAAGGTGTTGGTTAAAACGAAGGATGAGACTAAGGGTGTTCCTATTGAAGCTTTTTGTGGTATACGTGCTAAGGCATATGCATTGGTATGTGGGGGTAATGAAAAAAGAAACTGAAAGGCATCAAAAAGTCCATTATTAAAAAAGGGGTTTATTTCAGAGATTACGTTTCAACTATTTTTAATGGGAGTACTATGTATCATCAGATGAATTTTATTAGAAGTGATAAACATAGGTTGTATAGTGTGCATGTCAATAAGAAGGGGTTATCCCTTATGACGATAAGAGGTATCTGTTGGATGATGGCATTACCAGTTATGCTTATGGACATTATAAAATTGTTATGCAATTAAATAAAAAAACAGAAAAGAAGCATATAGCTTATGACAACATAAAAAGCAAACAAAAGAGGCTATAAGCCCAACAAAAAACTATCAAAAGAGGCAAATAGCCCTCAAAAAATGGTGTGTGTATGTAGCCCACACAAGATGCAAAAAATATTAAAAGAGGCTAAAGAATATAAAAGAGGCAAAAAAACCGTAACGGTAGCCGAGCCGTCTGATGAGACCCTTTGGTGGGGGTCGAAACGGTATAAAAACACCTACGTCCCCCAGCTCTAGTAGGGATATTATTATAATGTCTACGTATTTATCTCTCAACTGATGTGCCAAACAAATCATAGTTTAACATAAGCATTTTTTATATTATTTTTAATTTCTACACAGCAGAAACTTTTTCTATTTTCGTTCTGTTAAACGTTTGTGGATTGTAGTGAAACATAATGAGCTTTATAAGATGCAGACATTGTCATTCTTGATTTCAGATGCTGTGTTTTGTGGTGCAAATGACGGAATGAATGTTCATCATTAAGCTACAACTAGTCATCGGTCTTCTTAACATCGGTTCAATGCCGCACTGTATATACTAACTGCTATACTGTACTACGACATATATACAGGGTTATGTCGTCGTTCTACTTTTGCAATTTGCTGATTTGCTTCCATTGGATCAGTTAGTTCTTTTCTTGCTTGCTGATAGCTTTTTCGTTTCCGCTCGTAGAGCAGCCAATGTTAGTCGCTATCTGGCCAAGGCAAAGCTAGTTTGAGTGAGAAATGCTTCCACGATCCTTACCTTTGGGTATACAGCTGAGGCTCTCCTAAGACGGTTTACGGTGGTGGTATCCTTTTGTGCAGTGCTTTTGTGGTGTTTTTTGAAACGGTTAAGTGAACATAAGCCAAAGACGGTTTTGTTGGTCAAAAAACATTTTCGAGGAAATCAGTTTTTTCAAAACTACTGCCAGATCTTACGGACAATTTTTGTTTATTTGAACTCAATCGATACACAGTAAAATTGCACATTTTATCAAAGCCTATTAGCTGAAGTTCGTTGCTTTAGGTACACCTGAGACTTGGCCGAATAACCATTTTGGCGAAACTGCGATTATTTTCTACTGAGCATCGATTTCTCAAAAATTTACTAATTGATTCGCGTGATTTCTATCAGGATGAAGATTATGACTATTTTTGGTTAGAGCAAAACTTCTCCCGATGCGAGAAAACTCAATGCGAAGTTGCGAAATTTCATGTTACAGCACAATTTTGGGCGATTTTCCTGGAACATTAAGACACGTTGAGCAAAAATCTAAAAGGATGTCCCTCGTGGCCCACATGTCATAAAAAATTCGGCCGATTTTGCTGTCTTTGAGAAATCTATGTTCAAGCATTGGTAAGCTGAAACAGCCGGTATGTCAGAAAATTTTTGCTAGTTTTTGGCTTTAATTTTGAGATTTTGTAAACTCATGTAAATGAATTGATTATAAGCTTTAAAGCGATGTCTATATAAAGTTCTTTCCTACTCGCTAAATTGCGATTATAGCTATTCGAAAATCACAACACAGAAAGATAGCGCCATCTGAAGGTGGTTTTATAATTTTGTGCAGTGATCTTTGAAACGCTATAACTTTCGCGATTTTGGGAGTTGCAAAGAGCTTTATACATCGTTTTAAAGCTTACAATCAGGACATTCATATGAGCTTACAGAACTGGCAAAATTAGCAAAAAAGTAGTTGAAAAGTTTCTAAAAGCTAGCATCTACGGTATGAATATAAGCCATAAAGTTTTTTGAACATCGATTCCTCAAAACTTAGAAGAATCGGCCAAAGTTCTTTTTGTGCCACGATATGAATGATTCATCCTGGGCTCGAGGGAATACGTTTTTTGGATTTGGCTCAACGCGGTGTTCTTGAACGGTACGAGAAATTCTGCCAAATGCACAGTAACACGAAATTTCGCAACTTCGCATTGAGTTTTCTTGCTTCTCAATACGTTTCAGCCCAAACCAAGAAAAATGACACTCCGCAGAAGTGCGAATTTTGATTTTGCCGAAAATCTCCGGAATTGATGTTCGAAACAAAATAATCGCAGTTTTGCCAAAATGGTTTTTCGGCCAAATCTCTAGCTGAAAGCAATAAAGTCCGGCTAATAGGCATTCATAAAATGTGCATTTGGACGATGTATCGATTTATACAATTAAGCAAATTTTATCCTAACATCTTTTCAGCGGTAATTTTGAAAAAAACTGATTTCCTTAAATGGGCCATTTTTTGACCTAAAACGCCTTTTGGCTATACTGACTTAACACACAGGAGTTAGCTCAAAGGAGCTGGTAAGAGCAAAAACTTATTCCTCTTTCGAGTCTCTTCCAGTCATAACAATCCAATCCCGTGTCTTTGTCCACCTACTGGGAGCTTAAGGTAAAAACCAAAACTTTCCATATCTTTTGACTAAAGAACATGGGACTAGTCTAAAAAGGTTAAAGAGCGAGAAGAAGTTATTTCTTAAGTTTTAGCCCTTTGCGTCAAGGATTAAAGCCGTAGGAGTCAAAAATACCCGAAAGGAAACCAGCACCTTAAACACAATTTTTGTTACAGCGTGGCTAAACCGATAAACGGAGAACGGAGAAACTAAGTAATGAAAAGGGGTAATTGTTGGTCAGCCTTCCATCGATGGCGATAGGGTAGGTATGTACATATTATTGGGATGGTATGTACATGAGGTGCATCAGGTATGTACATAGTCCAAAAATGTATGTACAACTGTATACGATAATGTATGATACATACACACAATACATATACAATACATACAATACACACATGTGAGTGAGGGAGGCAGAAGGATCCCTTCCCCCTCTCCTAATCCCTCTTCCTGTCCCTTCCCCTCTCAATTCCCCTTCCCCTCTCCCTTCCCCTTCCCTCCCCCTCCCTTCCTCTCCCTCTCCCTGTCCCTGTCCATTCCCCTCTCCCTGTTCCTTCCCCTCTCCCTGTCCCTTCCCCTCTCCCTCACTCTTCCACCTCCCCCCCGTTTTTCATACTAGTGTGTCCAATTCCTCTATGTATGTGTGTATGTGTATGTGTGTATGCTGAACGATGTCACGAACGATGTCAGTGGGGTACCCATGTGTGTGTAGTGTGTGTGTATGTGTCTGTGCTCAACGATGTCTTAGCGGTGTCATGGGAGGTACACCCATGTGTGTGTGGGTGTGTGTGTGTGTTGGGTATGTGTATGTGAATATGCTGTACGATATCACGAACGTTGTCAGGGGGGTACCCATGTGTGTGTAGGGGTATGTGTATGTGTGTATGCTGAACAATGTCACGAACGATGTCATGGGGCTACCCATGTGTGTGTAGGGGTATGTGTATGTGAATATGCTGAACGATGCCACGAACGATGTCATGGGGGTACCCATGTGTGTGTAGGTGTAGGTGTATGTGTATGTGCTGAACGATGTCACGAACGATGTCATGGGGGTACCCATGTGTGTGTGTGTGTGTGTAGGGTCTGTGTATGTGAATATGCTGAACGATATCACGAATGATGTCATGGGGGTACCCATGTGTGTGTAGGGGTATGTGTATGTGTGTATGCTGAACAATGTCACGAACGATGTCATGGGGCTACCCATGTGTGTGTAGGGGTATGTGTATGGGCTGACGATGTCACGACCATGTCATGGGGGGCATCCATGTCTGTGGGTGTGTATGTGTATATGCTATAATGAACACGATGCTGGGAGTACCTGTGTGTAGGTGTGGGCGTATGTGTATGTGCTGAACGATGTACGAACGATGTCCTAGGGGTACTCATGTATGTGTAGGGGTATGTGTATGTGTGTATGCTGAACGATGTCACGAACGATGTCATGGGGGTATCCATGTCTGTAGGGGGTATGTGTATGTGTATATGCTGAACGATGCCACGAACGATGTCATGGGGGTACCCATGTGTGTGTAGGGGTAGGTGTATGTGTATGTGCTAAACGATGTCACGAACGATGTCATAGGGGCACCCATGTCTGTAGCCGGTATGTGTATGTGTATATGCTGAACGATGCCACGAACGATGTCATGGGGGTACCCATGTGTGTGTAGGGGTAGGTGTATGTGTATGTGCTGAACGATGTCACGAACGATGTCATAGGGGTACCCATGTATGTGTAGGGGTATGTGTATGTGTGTATGTTGAGCGAAGTCACGAACGATGTCATGGGGGTATCCATGTGTGTGTAGGGGGTATGTGTATGTGTATATGCTGAACGATGTCACGAACGATGTCATGGGGTACCCATGTGTGTGTAGGGGTATGTGTGTGTGTATATGCTGAACGATGCCACGAACGATGTCATGGGGGTACCGATGTGTTTGTAGGTGTAGGTGTTTGGGTAGCTGCTGATCGATGTCACGAACGATGTCATGGGGATACCCATGTGTGTGTAGGGGTATGTGTGTGTGTGTATGCTGAACGATGTCACGAACGATGTCATGGGGGTATCCATGTCTGTAGGGGTATGTGTATGTGTATATGCTGAACGATGTCACGAACGATATCATGGGGGTATCCATGTCTGTAGAGGGGTATGTGTATGTGTATATGCTGAACGATGCCACGAACGATGTCATGGGGGGTATCCATGTCTGTAGGGGGTATGTGTATGTGTATATGCTGAACGATGTCACGAACGATATCACGAACGATGTCACGAACGATATCATGGGGGTATCCATGTCTGTAGGGGGTTTGTGTATGTGTGTATGCTGAACGATGTCACGAACGATGTCATGGGGGTATCCATGTCTGTAGGGGGTGTGGGAATGTGTGGGTGCTGAACGATGTCACGAACGATATCATGGGGGTATCCATGTCTGTAGGGGGTATGTGTATGTGTATATGCTGAACGATGCCACGAACGATGTCATGGGGTTACCCATTTGTGTGTAGGTGTAGGTGTATGTGTATGTGCTGAACGATGTCACGAACGATGTCATAGGGGTACCCATGTATGTGTAGGGGTATGTGTATGTGTGTGCTGAACGATGTCACGAACGATGTCATGGGGGTATCCATGTCTGTAGGGTAGGTATGTGTATGTGTATATGCTGAACGATGTCACGAACGATGTCATGGGGGTACCCATGTGTGTGGGGGCAGCGTGTATGTGTATATGCTGAACGATGTCACGAACGATGTCATAGGGGTACCCATGTCTGTAGGGGTATGTGTATGTGTATATGCTGAACGACGCCACGAACGATGTCGTGGGGGTACCCATGTGTGTGTGTAGGGGTAGGTGTGTGTGTGTGTATGTGCTGAACGATGTCACGAACGATGTCATAGGGGTACCCATGTCTTTGTAGGGGTATGTGTAGGTGTGTATGTTGAGCGAAGTCACGAACGATGTCATGGGGGTATCCATGTGTGTGTAGGGGGTATGTGTATGTGTATATGCTGAACGATGTCACGAACGATGTCATGGGGGTATCAATCCCTGTCTGTTTACTGTCCGGTTACTAAACCGGAAATTGGTTGGCGAATCTCATGCAGGTTCTAGGATGGGTGCAACTCCTGAGAAATTAGACCCCTAGCCTATTCCAATCTTAGCCAGACAATAGACAGTTGTGGTCGACAAATGTGTTTATTGTGTAACTTACGTTTTAATCAGCAGAAAGGGTGGACACAACAAATATAAAAAATACCAGGTCTAACCAGGTATTGCCCGACCATACGATACGAGAGATAAACACACACTGACTGGAATTGCGGTTGAGCTATCTTTTATATAAGCACAATGGTTGCTGTTTGAGATGATTAGATTGATCGGTTGTTATAAAGTTTGTAGAATCGCAAACCGCAATTGCTAGTTTTTCACAGAGGTACCCATGTATGTGTAGGGGTATGTGTATGTATGTATGCTGAACGATGTCACGAACGATGTCATGGGGGTATCCATGTCTGTAGGGGGTATGTGTATGTGTATATGCTGAACGATGCCACGAACGATGTCATGGGGGTACCCATGTGTGTGTAGGTGTAGGTGTATGTGTTTGTGCTGAACGATGTCACGAACGATGTCATAGGGGTACCCATGTACGTGTAGGGGTATGTGTATGTGTGTATGCTGAACGATGTCACGAACGATGTCATAGGGGTACCCATGTATGTGTAGGGGTATGTGTATGTGTGTATGCTGAACGATGTCACGAACGATGTCATGGGGGTATCCATGTCTGTGTAGGGGTAGGTGTATGTGTATGTGCTGAACGATGTCACGAACGATGTCAGAGGGGTACCCATGTGTGTGTAGGGGTATGTGTATGTGTATATGCTGAACGATGCCACGAACGATGTCATGGGGGTACCCATGTGTGTGTGTAGGTGTAGGTGTATGTGTATGTGCTGAACGATGTCACGAACGATGTCATAGGGGTACCCATGTGTGTGTAAGGGTATGTGTATGTGTATATGCTGAACGATGTCACGAACGATGTCATGGGGTACCCATGTGTGTGTAGGGGTATGTGTATGTGTATGTGTATGTGTATATGCTGAACGATGTCACGAACGATGTCATGGGGTTACCCATGTGTGTGTTTGTAGGGTATGTGTATGTGAATATGCTGAACGATATCATGAACGATGTCATGGGGGTACCCATGTGTGTGTAGGGGTATGTGTATGTGTGTATGCTGAACAATGTCACGAACGATGTCATGGGGCTACCCATGTGTGTGTAGGGGTATGTGTATGTGAATATGCTGAACGATGTCACGAACGATGTCATGGGGGTATCCATGTCTGTAGGGGGTATGTGTATGTGTATATGCTGAACGATGCCACGAACGATGTCATGGGGGTACCCATGTGTGTGTGTAGGTGTAGGTGTATGTGTATGTGCTGAACGATGTCACGAACGATGTCATTGGGGTACCCATGTGTGTGTAGGGGTATGTGTATGTGTGTATGCTGAACGATGTCACGAACGATGTCATGGGGGTATCCATGTCTGTAGGGGGTATGTGTATGTGTATATGCTGAACGATGTCACGAACGATGTCATGGGGGTATCCATGTCTGTAGGGGGTATGTGTATGTGTATATGCTGAACGATGACACGAACGATGTCATGGGGGTACCCATGTGTGTGTAGGTGTAGGTGTATGTGTATGTGCTGAACGATGTCACGAACGATGTCATAGGGGTACCCATGTATGTGTAGGGGTATGTGTATGTGTGTATGCTGAACGATGTCACGAACGATGTCATGGGGGTATCCATGTCTGTAGGGGGTATGTGTATGTGTATATGCTGAACGATGCCACGAACGATGTCATGGGGGTACCCATGTGTGTGTAGGGGTAGGTGTATGTGTATGTGCTGAACGATGTCACGAACGATGTCATTGGGGTACCCATGTCTGTAGGGGGTATGTGTATGTGTATGCTGAACGACGCCACGAACGATGTCATGGGGGTACCCATGTGTGTGTAGGGGTAGGTGTATGTGTATGTGCTGAACGATGTCACGAACGATTTCATAGGGGTACCCATGTCTGTAGGGGGTATGTGTATGTGTATATGCTGAACGATGCCACGAACGATGTCATGGGGGTACCCATGTGTGTGTAGGTGTAGGTGTATGTGTATGTGATGAACGATGTCACGAACGATGTCATGGGGGTACCCATGTGTGTGTAGGGGTAGGTGTATGTGTATGTGCTGAACGATGTCACGAACGATGTCATAGGGGTACCCATGTCTGTAGGGGGTATGTGTATGTGTATATGCTGAACGATGCCACGAACGATGTCATGGGGGTACCCATGTGTGTGTAGGGGTATGTGTATGTGTATGTGCTGAACGATGTCACGAACGATGTCATGGGGTACCCATGTGTGTGTGTGTGTGTGTGTGTGTAGGGTATGTGTATGTGAATATGCTGAACGATATCACGAAAGATGTCATGGGGGTACCCATGTGTGTGTAGGGGTATGTGTATGTGTGTATGCTGAACAATGCCACGAACGATGTCATGGGGCTACCCATGTGTGTGTAGGGGTATGTGTATGTGAATATGCTGAACGATGTCACGAACGATGTCATGGGGGTATCCATGTCTGTAGGGGGTATGTGTATGTGTATATGCTGAACGATGCCACGAACGATGTCATGGGGGTACCCATGTGTGTGTAGGTGTAGGTGTATGTGTATGTGCTGAACGATGTCACGAACGATGTCATAGGGGTACCCATGTGTGTGTAGGGTACGTGTATGTGTGTATGCTGAACGATGTCACGAACGATGTCATGGGGGTATCCATGTCTGTAGGGGGTATGTGTATGTGTATATGCTGAACGATGTCACGAACGATGTCATGGGGGTATCCATGTCTGTAGGGGGTATGTGTATGTGTATATGCTGAACGATGCCACGAACGATGTCATGGGGGTACCCATGTGTGTGTAGGTGTAGGTGTATGTGTATGTGCTGAACGATGTCACGAACGATGTCATAGGGGTACCCATGTATGTGTAGGGGTATGTGTATGTGTGTATGCTGAACGATGTCACGAACGATGTCATGGGGGTATCCATGTCTGTAGGGGGTATGTTTATGTGTATATGCTGAACGATGCCACGAACGATGTCATGGGGGTACCCATGTGTGTGTAGGGGTATGTGTATGTGAATATGCAGAACGATGTCACGAACGATGTCATGGGGGTACCCATGTGTGTAGGGGTATGTGTATGTGTGTATGTTGAGCGATGTCACGAACGATGTCATGGGGGTACCCATGTGTGTAGGGGTATGTGTATGTGTGTATGTTGAGCGATGTCACGAACGATGTCATGGCGGTACCCATGTATGTGTAGGAATATGTGTATGTGTGTATGCTGAGCGATGTCACGAACGATGTCATGGGGGTACCCATACGTATGTAGGGATATGTGTGAGCGATGTCACGAACGATGTCATGGGTGTACCCATATGTGTGTAGGGATATGTGTGAGCGATGTCACGAACGATGTCGTGGGGGTATCCATGTGTGTGTAGGGGGCATGTGTGTATATGCTGAACGATGCCACGAACGATGCCATGGGGGTACGCATGTGTGTGTAGGGGTAGGTGTATGTGTATGTGCTGAACGATGTTGTCACGAACGATGTCATGGGGGTACCCATGTCTGTGTAGGGGTAGGTGTATGTGTATGTGCTGAACGATGTCACGAACGATGTCGTGGGGGTACCCATATGTGTGTAGGGATATGTGTGAGCGATGTCACAAACGATGTCATGGGGGTAGCCATGTGTGTGTAGGGGTATGTGTATATGTATATGCTGAACGATGTCACAAACGATGTCATGGGGGTAGCCATGTGTGTGTAGGGGTATGTGTATATGTATATGCTGAACGATGTCACAAACGATGTCATGGGGGTACCCATGTGTGTGTAGGGGTATATGTATGTGTGTATGCTGAGCGATGTCACGAACGATGTCGTGGGGGTACCCATATGTGTGTAGGGATATGTGTGAGCGATGTCACAAACGATGTCATGGGGGTAGCCATGTGTGTGTAGGGGTATGTGTATATGTATATGCTGAACGATGTCACAAACGATGTCATGGGGGTAGCCATGTGTGTGTAGGGGT
>JASAND010017976.1:0-12935 GCA_030248195.1 Trissonchulus latispiculum
TACAGGTTCCTAGACCGGGCCTATTCTAATAATTTACCTAAATTCTACCTACCTAACTAACAACTAAGGTCCTTACCAAACTACGATCGCGAGGAGTAGGTTACAATTCTTTACCAGCATAAAATAAGGCAAGCGGGGATACAAAAGAAATACAAATAGGGCAACCACTTCCCAGACGACAATTAACAACACTGAACTTTTGGATCAGATCTAACCGATCAAAGTAGCTAACAGACTAAAGATTGTACAAACAGCAACCATCAATTTTAGTGTTGTTTTTAAGATAAGTTGCAACACTTGGTTTTTAGTTGATTCTCAACATAAAAACAGATTCTAATAAACAGCATACAGTCTATACATCTTGATAAAATAAGAACTGATTTCCGATTAATACTTTGTTTCGACAATAATTTTCTAAGTTTTCCAAGAAAGCATTTCCAAGAAGTTATGTATAGAAGGTGAAATCTGATAGTTTACCGAAAGCTAAAATTTAAAAAATAGCTAATAACATCTTTTTTGAATACGTCAGACTTGGCAAATTTCATACTTTCCAGCATGAAATTGAAACGGGGGCCGGTGTGGGGGCCGTGACCGTCACCGGCCCCCGGGGCCGTGTTAGGCCCGGCCCCCAATTTAAAGGCGCGGGCCGGCCCCCAAAAATAAAATGGGGGCCGGCCCCACCACCGGCCCCCCGCACAACCCTATTAATAAGGCATCAGAATAGCCACATCGTCCACTTTAGAGCACCAGCATTATTCCATAACCGACTGGCAGTGATCGTCTCCTCCATTACCGTAGTCAAGAGATAAGACTGTACCGCGCTGAAGCTCAGCTGAAGGGTGAGTCCACCGTAAACTATACTACAGAGCTGTCGAGTGATTAGCCTGCAGTAGCAGCGGTACTACGAGGTGTGGGAGGTGGATTAAGGGACATTATTGAGGGGAAAGGAAGGAAAGGGGGAGCAGTAAACCAGATTTTAGTTGGTGTTGACGAAGGTGACACTAACCTCATTGTAGGAGTTGCTCACGGAGCTTGTTCGCTCTTGAGTGATTTGTTGAAAGGGCCAATTCAGATCAAATCTAGCAGTAGCAGTAATCTTGTTGGCATGACAATGGCTGTCGTGCTTGTCATAGCATACGCTTTGTGCAGAAATGCATGATCTCTTGACTAGGCAGGCAGATTTCGTCGAATTAATTACAGAAAGAAAACCGAGACCTGGGGCCAATTTCATAAAACTTTGCAAGTTGCGGATTCCGCAACTCGCAGCTGCAAGTTGCGGATTTGCAAGCTGCAAGTGTTTCATAAAGTGTCAAGTGCGGAATCCGCACTTGCACTTGAATTGCGAGTCAAGTGGGCTGCAAGTTGCAAGTACGCTTGAACACTAGCAGCAAGTAAGTGTTCCATAAAACTCGCTGGAACAGTCACTTGCAACTTGCAAATGCTAGTAAAATCGTCTAGTAGATTTCAACTAGACTATTTTTAAAAAATTGGAATATCTTCCTTAATTTTCGTCAGTTTCTAACCAAATTTAGCTATTAATTGCTTTGACATCTTTTGCATACTTCGTGAAAATTTTAATAAATTTGAAGGTACTATGAAAAAGTTATGATTTTTGAAATAATTATAGTCAATTTTGCTTCTACTCGCACTTGCAACGCAAGTACTCGCACTTGCGTTGCAAGTTCGTCAAGTCCCGCAACTTGCTTAGCTAATTTCCGCAAGTTGGCGGAAAAGTTTTATGAAACACTTGCAATCCGCACTTGCGTTTCAAGTGCGAGTACTCGCAAACTCGCACTTGCAAATCCGCAAATCTTTATGAAATTGGCCCCTGGTGCAACACTGCATCCAACCATTGAAGGTAGCAACAGTACATACTAGATTATTATGTATCTGTTACATACTTTTGATGACAGCTCCGACGTTATAAATCTCAAGCAGTCGGAAGGAAGAATTGATTCCGAGGAAAACTGACTGTGAGAAACCTGTCTGCGTTCACAATAAAAAGATTTATGAGAAAGACACGAAATTATCAGCCTGTTTATAAATGTTTATAAAAAAAATAATGTTTATATAAACAAATATTTTGAAATTTTGAAATTTTATAAAAATTTTCCTCTCCTCATGAGAATTCTGAAAATATATATAGTGTTTTGGGTCTGTGATGAATATTAAATGGACTAAACTTTATCTCAATTCTCAGTAGTCAAGTATGTAGCACATAATCGGGTCTATTGGGGGGGGGGTCCTCCTGGCTTTTCTCAGAAATTTAGACTAAAATTTGTGTGTATACTACATCCTATGCCCACAATGGGCATCAATCGAAAGCTGACAACAAGATGAACAAGTTCGTAGTAGATGTTGTAGTACATCTAGGTCCAGACAACGCACACAATTTTCGAAATCCCCAGACTCCAGAACCCTAAAACCTCCAGGAAAAACCTAAAACCAGATAGTAGAGGATCAAATCTGAAACAATTTAAGAACCTCTGAGAACCCCATAAATCCCCATCAAAAATTTGAAACTATAGTACGACCAAAAAATGTGTGTACAAACTTCGACCGTTTATAGCAGATTCACCTTTGGAGTAAACCCCAACAATGTATATATTTTTAGAATCCTCAGGAACCTGAAATTTCGAAAATCCGGAAAAATCCGGAATTCCGGGTTTCATTCACGGAAAATCTAAGATTTTTAGTTTTTCGCCCAATTTTTATCGCAATCAAAATTTTGTTTTCACGATCGAATAGAGCTAGTCCCGCTGCATATTGTTGCTCTTAGGAATTTTTCACGAAAATGCACCCAATTTCCGGAATTATTCCGGATTTTAAACATTTTCTCCAATACACACAAGATGGGTACCATTCGAAAGCTCTTTTCGAGCTGAACAACTTTTGGAATGCAACAACTGAAAATGCACACAATTTCCGGAATTCGAGAAAACCGGATTTTCCGGATTTTAAAACTTCTTTCCAATACCCCACAATATGGGTATCATTGGAAAGCTCTTGATGAGCTGAACAAATCTTGTAACAGAACCAGCTCGCAGAAAGGAGCCTAGTTCTCGGAATTCACGAAAAACTTCCAAGCCAGAGTGAAATCCGGAATTCGTCAGTTTCGGGAACTGGGTGCATTTTCAGACATTGGTTGTATTACCGGATTTGTTCAGGTCACCAAGAGCTTTCGAATGATTTTGGTGTATTTGTGTGGTGTACATTCGCGAAAAGCTTCCAAGAGCAAAATTGTGCAGCAGGACCGTCTCTAATCGACTGTGAGAACCAAATTTTGATTGCGATAAAAATTGGGCGAAAAACAAAAAATTTTAAATTTTCCGTTAATGAAACCCGGAATTCCGGATTTTTCCGGATTTTCGAAATCTCGGGTTCCTGAGGATTCTAAAAATATTTACATTGTTGGGGTTTACTCCAAAGGTTAATGTGCTATAAACGGTCGAAGTTTGTACACACATTTTTTGGTCGTACTATAGTCTATAGATATATGTAGTTACGGATCAGATCTCTTCGAAAAGTTAAGAATTCCAAGAACTCCCATCAAAAAATGAAACTACACCTACATAAGTTATAGATCAAATCTTTATAAAACATTACGAACCCCAAGAGCCAAGAACCCTCATGAAGCCCCAAGAAAAACAATTAGTAGATCGGAACGCATCAAAAAGTGACTTTTTTGTCTTGACATGGGTCGACTTTAGCAGTCAGGGACCCCATGCTGTATTAGAACCAGGGACTGGACTGAATCCCTTACTGTACGGCGACTGCGGCATATTTACCTATATTTACTGGCAATAAATCTGATATATATACATTTCTAAAATACCTAGCGGTTATCTGCAATAAGTTCAAAGCCAGCTTTACTTTAAAGAAATGTAGGTAACAAAGTAGTTTCCAATAACAGGTGACTACGATACCAAGCGATCTAATAATACACTTTTTTCTTCGTCGGGTATAAAGGCAGAGTTCAAAGCATTCACTTGCTAAAAATAAACACCAGAAAACCGAAAACTCTATATATACATATATAGTCATGACTATTATTGATAGTAGTTGTTTTTAAACTCACAGATAGCTTACAGTTGCACTCTTGCGTCCGCTCGAAGGGTAAGTAGCCTGTGCTATAGTACAGACAAACCTAGCCCTCTGTGCGACTGACTGAAGTTTTTAAGCTAGTCTAATAAAATTTGGATTCCACATTCTACTGTCCACTATTACGGAGAACTCTGACGGCAAGTACGTAAATGCCAAAAATTGTGTGTGAAGAATGAAATGAGCCTTTTTACTAAATAGACATAAATTGAAATTGGGAAGCTGATGGCGATCGAACAGTTTTAAATTGTTAGCATAATGATATAAGGACACAAGATAATAGACGAAAGAAAGAAATTTGTCACTACAGCACCTCATTCCCGAAAAGTTCAGGCCTGCTGTCGGGATCGAACACCTTCGGTTAACCAGACCGACGTTCTACAGATTGAGCCACTCAGACACAATCGAACCAAGCTTAAGTTTTTTAATTATAAACCGAACATTTACATATTTTATAGCAGTGCTTTTAAAAATGGGTTTAAGTTAACACGATGCTTAAAAAATTGGTGTGTGCGCTAGTAGTTGCAGTTTAAATGGAGAATAATTTAGTTCTAGCAAGAGTACATAATATATAATAGGGTGACTTGCGACAGTTGGCAGGTTCTATGTTATTAGCTGCTACAGGTGCAGGCACCTCATGCTCTGTTCGCTAATTTCTGACCCTCCACGACACCAGTATTTATAATCACTTCAAACAAATTCGCCCGCTATCCGAGCATTCTAAAGCTCGAAGCAGACACAAATTAGACAACAGACGCAAGTAGGCGTTGTGTTTTCAGTAAACACGTAAAGATAAATAATTACAGCGAGCCAGCGTGTAGCAACGTGAACTGGGTACCCATTTGTGGGTTGTGGGGGTCGGCAGGCGCGTAGCCGGGGGGGGGGGATGGGGGGCAAAGCCCCCCCCCCCCGAAATGGTGTTGCCCCCCAGAAATTTTTTCCTGCCACGTATGTAAACGCCCATTTTTCAAAAAATTTTCGTGCCTTCGGCGCGAACTATATGTATTATACCATTGTAATACGTGTTTCGCACTAAAAAATGAGTACTAATTGCCCTAATTGGTGTACTTTGACCACTTTCTGCATCATTTGGGTGCATAAACAAGCATTGCGCCTTAAATATTATTGTAATTTCAACGAATGCTCTGTAAAAATTCCACGAAGGTCACGAAATAGAAAAATTTTTCAGCTTCTGGGGGGCTCCGCTCCCCAGACCCCCCGGAAAAATTTTGCATTCCCCCCCCCCCGAAATTTTTTTCTGGCTACGCTAGTGGGGGGTCGCTCACTAGGTGAACGTTATAGACTTAGCGTGTAGAGCATGTCCTGCAAGCTGTTACACTCTTTTCGACATGTACCTCCTCTAGCCAACCCGACGCCAGCTGTTTCGTGAAGGGATGACTACTGATATACTGATATATTACTGATAGTAGTAGCAAAATGCTGCCTACCAAAAGTTTCAACTTTTCATCATTGTAAGACAATTTCCGCTGTACTAATTTAATCTCATCCTGTATCCAATTTCCGGTAAGCGTCGGATCATCAGTGCTAATTCCAAAGTTTACTTCATCAGCAAAAAATCTAAAAGTAAAAACAAAGCAATGCACGCACATATCTAATGTAAAAATAGCTTCAGAATAAACAAGCCAGCTAAGGAATAGTCGACGATAATCTTCTAAATTTCCAATACTGTAATGCAAAGTAGACTGCGGACAATCGCAATACGCATTGCGTATGTTGCTTAGTAACTGTCATTTTGTTGTTGAAAATAAGAAAGAAGAAGAAAGTCGTGTACAACCGAAAGTCCAAAAAATTTTAACCTCCGGTGGAACTCGAATAAATCTTACAACGTGCAAGTAAGTTTCACTTACTACTGCCCAGGCAACAGAGACATTGATGACAGCATTCATGTGCAATATGTTTTATTACAGCGCTCCAGCTGTCAAAAGTTGTAAAAGTAGCAAAAAGCAAGCTATATTTATGTTTAACCTTGTAACGGGATGCTGATCCCAGGGCACGGTAACAGATCCTGTCAGATAACTTGATAAGGGACAAGCTTCAAAGTGAACTCTCTTTTCCTTAGCATACTTGTACACATCTTCGTCGTCCAAAACGTGATAGCCGTGACCGATGCGCTCAGCGTGCAATAAAGCAATAGCCTAAAGAAAAATGTAGGATATAGGCCTAAGTTTCACACAGGATCAGATTCTGGCGGACGAGTTTACTCCGCCTTCAAAGACTATCACGCTATCACTATCACATCTGAACAGTGAACAGGAAGTCAAGTTTCACTGACTCTGCTTCGAACTAACTTTTTATGTAACTGGCTCCAGAGCCCAGGCAATTGTGACAATAGATCGTAATATTTGTTTACTATGTCTATGTGCATTTAATTGATATAGCGACCCAGCTGTCTCTACTCTTTTAACTCTTTTAACTCTAATCAATTAGCTCGTGATGTGATTACTATAAAATAAAATAGCCGAGACATCATTGGAAAGTTTAATTGCGAAACCTATTGTTTCTATAATTTATTACTCCTTGTAACCGAAATTCTTAGGACTTCTGGAAGCATTTGGGTACATACATCTTGTGAGCAACATGAAAGGGAGAAAAGTTTAAGACCATCCCCCTTCTTTGTCCTACCCTATCCGGAACAAAAAAATTGGGCATAAGGTTACCACAATATCGGTCAGATCAATTTTGAAACTAATTTTTGTCCAAACTTCGTCTTCCTGAGTGGCGCATCCGTTTTCTATGGGGCTGAAGGGGGCCCATTCTCTCGCTTTATCCTACGCTTTTCACACAAAGTGCCGTTTACGCAACTTGGTGTCTACAATTAAAATCCATGAAAGATTAAGAATGCTCAAATACAAAAATGGAAAAACGGAAAATGGACCAAACTTATTGCCGCCTAGCCTAGGAGTCTTCAATTGGTTTACCCGATCTGCATTTTATCTGATGTCAAAGCTCACTTGTTTCACATCGTCAGCTGTTCCTGCTTCTCCGGCATGGACTGTCCTATGAATTCCGAGACGCTTTGCTTCCTAAATTGTTAAAATGGTAGGTAAAGCATCGTCTGCAGAAATTAACACTTAAATCACAGTGAAATTTATTACATTGATAACTAGATAATGAATGTTAGCACACACAATACAAAGACTTGAGGTGGGGACCGAAGCGACAACCTTCGCTCTACCGACGCTCTACTGATTGAGCCATCCAGACTCAGACAAAATCGAACCAAGTTTAACTTTGAATTCGAACCCAAACTGCAGTGATATCAGAGAACGCAGGAAGACCATTATACGATACAACTGCAACAAGTGCTACCACATCATTACATAAATACTGGCGTACTTGAAACACTTTGACATTTTCCGGATCTGTTTGCTCATTTCCTTCATGACCGGCAATCCCAGCAATATCAATTCCTACCACACCATGATCCTTAAATTGTTCGCAAAGTCTCAAAACCTTTTCAGACAGAACTAAAACACATTAACAGCCGTTAACATTAATTAACATTAATATTGGCTTTTACATGAACGGAAGATATACATTTAATGCATATAATCGTTACAACATATAAGTTTGACCTAGGACAATGACCGTTTATCGAAATAGCAATACATAAACTGAGTTTTCATGAAATGACTGTAACGTACAACTTTTTCCTCTAAAGCATCCTAGAATCTGTCTGCCAACCACTCCAAAGTCTTTTTCACCGCGGTCTAATCCCTTCTTAATCAATTTTATAACATCTTCAGGTGTAACCTAAACAAAATAAATTGAATAAAAGTTTTAACTGAAAAAACGAAATCACAAGCAAAACATAAAGCATGTTCGCAAGTTTTATGTAGGAAAACGTACAGCTCCTTTTCCATGGAAAACAGTACTAGGATTCCACAGGACGTCCTGTTCAGTATTGGCCAACAAATGTGGACAATGACGCGCCTCGAAATAGACGACGTCATTCTTTGCCTGAACTTCGCACAGTTCGTAGGCGATCCGCTCAATGGCATCTGGATCACCTCTGAAATTACAAAATTGGTACTGACGACAAGTATGCCTCACTGGACAATCCTTTATAGCTTTCATCCAACCAACAAGTCGTTATATTTAGATTAGAGTGCAATCTTAATAATTCTAAACACGGAATTTTTCAAAAAGACGACCACTCTTAGCGACACATTAATCGTCAGGCTGACTTGGAATAAGTGTAAGTTGTAGCACTGCCAGCAGTGCTCTCAGAGATTTGTATGCACACTAGCAGGCGAAGCTCCGAGTGAAGGGCACGAGTGCGCGAAGCGCACGAGTGCCCTTCACGAGGGCTTCGCCTGCAAGTGAGCTCACAAATTTCTGTGAGCACAGCAAGCAGTGCTACAACTGGCTTGTAATATGGCTCAAAAATATAGAAGACTTTTTGTCTTCTGTATGTCATGTCTTGAAAGACTGACATCTTTTCTGAAATTTCAGTCGTTTATGTACTATCAAAACTAATTTGCATATTTCTCTTGGCGGAAAGTATATAAAGCAGGAGAAATTCTGGATCAGTGCAGTCAGTTCTACTGGCTGTCAGCAGCCTCGCTGCATACTCCGAAGGGAGAGCATAGAAGGCTAACCGTGCAGTACAATTGTACTGCACGCTACACCGTGCAGTACAATTGTACTGCACGGTGTAGCGTGCAATTCAATTGTACGCACGCGGTTGTACCATGGTTCGGTTACACTGAGCCATGTTACAACTAACATTATTGACAGTTTTTGCTTGGTGCTCAGCACTGCTTAGGCGACCTCTATCCGATGCGTTCCACATCATACCTATGTTACCGGTTACCCACGGCTTTACTAATTTTAAGCTGATGTGGCCGCAGTTACACACAAATCCAAATCGTACACCACAAAATACTACTACCCAGTTTGAAAAAACAAGGTGTTACTAAGATTTTGGAAATTTGCATTTGGCGGGACGGGCGAAGAATTTTGCCAGCGGGCCAGGGCTGGACGGGCTGAGCAAAATTTTGGAGCGGGTAGGGCCGGGACGGGCTGGAAAATCCGGCCCCTGCTCATCGTTACGATGCACTCTTCTTCTTCTTCTTCTTCAACGTCTGCTTCAGCACCGACATAATATGTAGGACAGAAACTGGTTATGCGTCAAGGAGGGCCATGGTTTGGAAGCTGAAGCTGCGTATTTTCATAAGTTTTAAAGAAACCTGGTTTTAGGCAGGCCTGAACAGTTAGTGTGTACACACAGTCGTACACCTACATATACTTTTCTAATAGCATAGAACAAGCAATAGATTTGTGCAAAACAGGTAGTGTCCAGTGTAGAGTATCAAAAAAGGACAGCGCACCCCCGGCATAGTGTTACTTATTTCAGTAACCGATTTTAGTTTCAGTTTCAGTTTTAGTCGACGGTCCAAGATAATTTCAAAGTAGTTAAAGTTTTAGATTTAAGTTTCAGTTTCAGTCGGGATCACGAAATAATTTCAGTTTCAGTTTAAGTTTCAGTCGGCCGCCTAAAATAGTTTCAGTTTCAGGTCTTCTCGCAAAATCGTTTCAGTTTAAGTTACAGCTTCAGTGACTGAAACTGAAACCTGTACAACATGAACATGTTTCAGTTTCAGTT
This sequence comes from Trissonchulus latispiculum, assembly GCA_030248195.1. Lineage (NCBI taxonomy): Eukaryota > Metazoa > Nematoda > Enoplea > Enoplida > Ironidae > Trissonchulus > Trissonchulus latispiculum. Next base: position 9,731 of record JASAND010017976.1, read on the forward strand.
TCAGTGCCTGAAACATCGCTAACTCGGACGGCTTCGAACACTATTTGACATTTGATTATCCTTTCCACGTTTGGATGGTTTTGAGTCTAGAAAAGCATTGACATTTTAAATCAAAGTTTTTACATCTACAAATTTTAAATCACATTATGCTTACACAACCGAAGGCATGAACTTGATAAAATGTTCCAAAAATTTGTAGAGATTTTCGCATGGCTGACGATGAATTAACTCATTTCGTACATCTTCTACAGTCTTTCCCAATGGGTGATTCTTTTCACTAAATAAGTAAGTCATTAATAGTAATCAATAGTCAAAACTGTGCGTGCGCACATTCATTTCATTCTAAATTTCTATTACAATAATCCAAAAACCTTGACAACTTACCAGGGATATATCACTTCCCTGCTAGAGGCGTAGGCCACCAATTGATCAGTATAAGACAAATCGTAGAATCAGAAATAGACTGCTATAGAAAGACGCTAAAGCTTGTCAAAAAAAGTAATAGTTATATATTTAAGCAATCTTACCGAGATAAATCAAGCAGCGTTTCATGTTTGATGGCCCCATCCAAATGGATATGCAGCTCAACCTGAAATGTTCAGAGCGCATTTTCTACTAGGAGCACATAGAGCAATCATCTTCAGCGGAATAATTTCTGGTTGTACCTGTACACTAAAGCCTAAACTGTCTGAAGCTATCTAAACTCAACCTCAAGCTCGTCGCAAACCGCTGATCGGATATGGTAAAAGGTAACGACAACCCCAGAGAGTTCTCCTACCCTTGTCATGGACTAAGTTGCCAGTGCTCATTCCCATGCAGTATACACAGCGCTTGAGCCAGGAGTAGAGTGCCACCTCAAATGCTGATTACAATCGTGGAGGAGGGCCAGCTTCTCAAGGCAGATGCCATACACGATCTCCTGTTACCTTCCCACATAAGAGGTGCTGTAGCGGAAGTGTTGTAATATAGCGATTACCAACCACTTGCTACTGGAACTGCGCCCAATGGATAACGCGCCTGGCCGAATATAGAGAGCCAGTCCGTGGGGAGCCTCGCCAGTAACAGATGTTACACGTACAACTAACTTAGCTAAACCTAGATAAGCCCTAAATAACACACCTAAATAAAGATGGTTTAATAATGGCGCGCAGGCCGGAAATGACACAGTTATATTGAATAGAAAGTACACACACGCATGTTATAACAATAATAACAATAATGCCGTACTGGCGGTTACGTACAAGGGTAACAAACCTTTGCAGGAGCCGGGGAGACCGGAAATACAGAAGGGGGTGGGAGACCCAACTGTCTAGACAAAGGAGCCCAAGGCGAGTGCACACAACATTGCTACAAGGGAGGCAGACAACAAACGTGACAAACAACCCAACTGAATCAGCTTTTTCTAATGGATTAAGCTTCCAATGTGTTATAAACATTAAAGGCGCATTCATAGTCGTTGACGCAAGTGGACGCCCTAGACATGCGTTGACGTGCGTATATAAGCGTCTGCATGCGTTCGTGAGCAGAGAGTTGGAAGCGGGTACCATTTTGGCGACCCACCCAGTCCGCTACGCGCAAGCTGGTACCCGCCCCGCCCCGACCGCGGCCCGTAGTCAACTGATACCCGCAAGACCCGCAAAATTTTTCTAGTGCTATACGATTACTATGCTGTTAAAATTAGGTATTAAAAATGCCAATAGTATAAAATAAACTTTTTAAAGCTTCTAAACTTCAATAGTGTGTCGAGATATGTTGCCCGTTGCCGAAGTATGGAGATCAATCCAAATTGCCGGAGTTTGTCGAAAAAGTACAAAAACTTTAGAAAAGGTTTAAAAATTTAAACTAACTGATACATTTAATTTGGGATCCACCTGGGCTTGGGGCCCGAATGTCAGCCTGTCAGAATGTCAATTATGCAGACACTACACAAAGTTTTACATTTGCTGAAAATTATGCACTGTTCTGCTTTCTCAAAGATCACAAGAGCCCACGAAAACCAAACACCCATATGCGCTGAGATTAGTAATCGTGAAGAAGGGCACCCAGCCAAAGCTAGCGAGCCTTTTGAAATCACCAATATGAAGTCCATTTTTTCCCGAACACTTTTCGGAAAATTCTTAATTTTCGTGAATATATCAACAAGAGATACCCGCAACTACCTGCACGGTTGCCTGTGGGTAGCAAAATTTCTATTACCCATGGCCATGGGTACCCTCGGCCCACTTCCAACTGTGCGTGAGCATGAATCCGCTTCAATGTATTTCAAAACTGCTAAAACGGCATGTTACAATCGCAGGCGTCTACGCACGTCGACGCTCGTCGACGCACGTCTCTATGCGTTGGCGACTATGAATGCACCTTAAAGGTCGAAATCTCAGAGCTTCTCAGCGTGTATAAACAAACAACGCTGATGTTTTACAAACGGAAGTTTTTGCCAAAATAATACAGGAACTTGAGCTAGGAAAATTGTACAGCAATAATTTTTACATCATTTTATTGCGTAGAACGATATCTTTTGGACGATATAAAAATTATGTAGCTAGGTTCACGAAATCCCGTACAAATCCGGCAGCAATGTAAGGCAGTTTGAAGAAATGATGATATTCCTAGAATTTTCGTAGAAAGGATGTTTATTGTTGGTTTTGTAAGGGATTGCCTGAACCGAACCGTGTAATTTTTTTACCCCCGCTAAAAAGATCGGCGGTACTCACACACACACACACACACACACACACACACACACACACACACACACACACACACACACACACACACACACACACACACACACACACACACACACACACACACACACACACACACACACACACACACACACACACACACACACACACACACACACACACACACACACACACACACACACACACACACACACACACACACACACACACACACACACACACACACACACACACACACACACACACACACACACACACACACACACACACACACACACACACACACACACACACACACACACACACACACACACACACACACACACACACACACACACACACACACACACACACACACACACACACACACACACACACACACACACACACACACACACACACACACACACACACACACACACACACACTCTGACACACACACACACTCTGACACACTCACACACTCACACACACACACACACACTCTGACACACTCACAC